>CAUYLG010063407.1:0-20511 GCA_963573385.1 Cacajao melanocephalus
ATAAAAGAGGTTTTTAATACCCATTTTTAGACTGCATTCTAGCCTGGGCAATAGAACGAGAATCCCGTTCTCTCTCCCTCTTTCTCTTCCTCTTTCTTTCTCTCTTACATTCTTTTTTTTCTTTCTTTCACTCTTTCTTTCTTTCTTCTTTTCTCTCTCTTTCTTTAAAAAACAAAAAAAAAAGAGAAGATGAATCTGACAGCTGAATTCAGAAATCAAAAGAAATTATAGGCAGTGAGATTGGTTATAAAACTATTGCAATTACAGTGAAAAATTGTTAAAACAGGAGCAAGAATCTTGGGATAATTTTTAATATTATCTAGCTATTATACCTCATGTTAAACATCCAAAGTGCAGATCTTTCTGACTATGAATAGACGCAAAGTATGTGACAATTAGTTATTTTAACTAGGTTGTATCCATAACATAAAATGATTATACATAATTCAAAGTAAGTTAAATCATCTTCATTACTCTAAGAATACATGAAAATAATCTACCCAATCAGAAACTGGGGTCTTTATTTAGAGTTGAACATTTCATCTTAAAAGGGTAAGGATTTTAAATGTTAAATCTGTAGGTCATATGTGTACAAGGTTGCTGTTCATATAATTATGAGAAGTAGTTCATACTGACATGTTCTGATCATCACAAATGCATCAAATGAATCCCTAATGCTTATATATTAAGAGCATAAACTTGATAGTGACAGAATTAGAAAACATAAGAATGTAATGTCTAATAAAAATAATGCTATTTTTACTAGTTAAAGCACTCTGAATTCATGTAATCACTTTGTGTACTGATGTTTTTTAGCTATCATTAACCTAATATTTAATATAAATATATATGTATATTTTGTTCAAACGAACATATTGCAATAGCATGAGGAGAGATTTAGATGATCTGACGGGAAAAGTTTTGATTGGCAGACAAAACAGCAGAATTGTGTTTCCAGCTATACTACTAACTGTGTGAACTTGGGCAGTCACAGCACCTCTGTATCTCATCTAATTTATTTGTAGATACTCTTTAAATTCTCTTACAACCATAATATTAAATAAACATCTTGAAACTCTGCCTAGTGTTAGAAACAACAACAACAGGCTGATGTGTCTTGGCAAAGAGATAAAATTAAATGGGACATTCTGTATAATCTGTATGGATCAGTCACTCAGTTGGGCTTTATTACATGCATCATTAGCACTGTGAAATTTGCCAAAGTGATAAGACTAGTAATATACCTGTGACTGGCCTGGAAAAGAGAATGGGTACCAATTTCAAGGTTTTAAGCCCTCCCAACCTGATTCTTCAGCTCATTAAATTATTATTTATTAATGGTATATAGGAAATAATCATTAGTCTTGGAGTCAGAGGACCTGAATTCAAGATTTCTTTCTGCCACCTACTCACTAGTCTGAAATTTTCTCATCTGTAAAGTGGAAATAGAGATGACAAAATGAGCCTTGCCTACTTCACAACATTGTGGTAAGGAAGAAAGTGTTTTATAAGCTGTAAGGAAATATCATAATGCAATATATTAGTAATCCACATATTATGAATAAAGGGACTATGGCTTAACTATATGACAGGACACAAAATCTCTCAACAAAATGCTTTTTGTTGTAAGAAACAAATTGTTGAACTTTGATTTCTTGTAAGATATAAATTGCTGAACTATCACTATTTGATATAAATCACCTCAGAAAAATTCTTTATCTGCCCATGAATTTTCTAGCATTCTAACATTTAGACATTCACCTGGGGATTATCTAGTGTATAAAACATAATCCTGAAACAAGGCAGGTTTAAAATTTTGGAATACAGCATTCAAACTTTTTTTTCCCCAACAACCACCCTGGGGTCATATATTCAAGAAAGGCTTCCTCTTTCTTATTAAGGAGGTACTTTTGAGTGACCATGTAATAGCATGCACATTAGTCAAGAAATATGAGTAGTCTGCATGGTTTACATTCTTCCATTAGTTTTCCAACATCAGGACAAGTTGCAGATAAACAGAACATTATTGGTTTGGAAAAATATATTGATGCAATCAAGTAGATACAGAATGTGTGCATTTACGAAGGATGATATTAGTATATAAAGTATTTTTCCTTGTAATTATGAACTTAGCACTTTCTAAGACAAACATCTTCAAATTATCTCATTTTATGCTTCATCCATTATACAACTCTGTCAAAAGAACTCTGTTCTTCTAAGGCAATTGATTGACATTGACCAGTTTTTCTGCACTTTCAGTTCAAATAATGTAATGAGATTAACAACACAATTATTTGCAGTGGGTTGAGTCTGTTATTTAATTAAAATAAAAGCTGTCCAAGAAGAGCAACTTGTTTGCACAAACACAACAGACTAGAACTAATTCTTGAATTACAATTTATGGAGAAGTGATTTTATGCATTTTGGGTTTTTTTGTAGTTTTTTTTTTGGAGTTTTTGTTTTTTTTCTGATGGAATCAAGGGAAGATAGGGTAATTTTGCTTCGTGACCTTTTTTGTAAGAGAGAATTTGCTAACTGACATGGTAGTAAAAGCATAAAATTTCCCTAAATAATTGTGATGTGAGTTTGCAATGCCTAATTATTTCTTTACTCATTATGCTGAAAATTGCATTCTACATTCATTGAGGAAAAAACAGGGGCAAGGGGAGGATAAAATAAAAAAGAAATCACTAAAAAGAAATATCTTTAACTACAATTTCAATTGCCATTCTGTTACTAAAATCAAATTAGCATTTCTGGAAACAGTGTTTTTACCCCTCCTCTCGAGCCACCATAAAAATCTGAATGTTAATTATGTTTGCACATGTTTATCTTTAATGTGAATATAAATAATATGTACAGCTTCCCAGAAAGTGAACAGATTCCAGAAGGTTTTAGCGATACTTTGATAAGGTTTCCTTCCCAGAAGTTACATTTGTACTTTAATTATATTTCTTTTATAGAATTACAATCACACATGAGCAATGAGAGTCTAACTGTTTGAGGGGAAATAGTGCTTTACAATAACTGCCCTTGGTTGACATGTTAAGCAATTGATACATTTTTAATTATAACACCTTGGAGCTTTTAAAGAGGTATTGTAGCTTTAAGCAATGAGAACCTCTGAAGCAAGACCTTCTATTGCTTTTTGCCAGGTTGATATAAATTTGCCTCAGGCAGTGCTAGTGGCCAAAAAATACTTTGGTTAGATTAAAAACCAAGGCAGATGGGCGTCTATAAATTGAGGGTCATCAATTCATAGATAGTTTCCATTGTAACTAGTTTTGACCGTAATTTAAAGTGTATTATTTAACTGAGTTCTTTTTATTAATGGCTCATTTTTATGAATTCCTTATTAATGGCTCAGGAAGAGCTGGATGATACTATGGAGGAGTTGCTATTAACAAGTGAAAATGAATCCTAAAGTTTATTTGCTAACTCACTCTCTCTCTCTCTCTCTGTGTGTGTGTATGTGTGAGAGAGAGATATGTGTACATGTGTGTCTATAAATATATATATACATGTGTGTGTATTTAACTCTATTTACAAGGTATGAATACAGCTTGTGTCTATTTTTCCACTGGTCAAATGCCACTTTATGGCACAATGTTGATTGAATCCATAAACTTTCTTAAAAAGCCTTGGGGACTCTTAAAACAATGTGGAGAAAAGAAAAACAAATTATCCAGTGTAGTAATGAGGAGGCAGTCATGCTCTAGTGATTTCCTTAAAATATGGATACTCCCTGGATATATCAGAAAGAATAGCTCATATCTTAAGAAACATTAAGAGAAAGACAGTAAGACAGTTGTTTCACAAAGAATGTAATTATAATTGAAACATCATATATAAGGAGTGTAAATCACAATGTATACCTGTGTCCTAATTTGGTGTCCTACCACTAAGAAAAATTAGGAAGTAAGCAAATGTTGTCTTTAGAGCCTGAAGCACCCTTTTCTAGTATCTCTTCCAGATATTCCAGAATAGCCCCTTTCCCATATCCTCAATATATACCCAACATCGTTAAGATTTAAACTTAAGCCTAATCCTTATCAAAACTTGCTATTAAGGAAAAGTCTAACCATTTTTTTATCCTACAGTGTTTAAGGTATTTATTTATTTTTAACTATTGCATTAAAAATATTTATTGAGGGCTCATGAGATGCCAGGCATTAGATACTAAGCTGGGGTTTAGTGCAAAGTTAATAGACCCACTTAGCAAAGTAAATTACAAATTATGAATGCAATATTACATGTAAAGCCTTGAAAGGGGCCTAAACAAGTGAGAGCCCCTGGAATGTAAGTTTCATTAGCTTCATAGCAGTAATTTAAAATCTGGCGTTAGTGATACAAAATGACACAACAGACATAAAGTTCTGCCTTCATGATACTTATTTTTTCTAGTAAATAAATAAATATATTCAATAATGCCTTATACAAAGAAAAAAGCTGATAAGGTGCTAGAGAGTGAAGGGGGTGCTGTCTTTGATAGGGTTTTCAGAGAGGATATCTCTGAGAAGGTGACATTTGAACAGAGACTTCAACGAATTAAGTGAATGAGCCATAATTGCAGGCAAAGAGAACAGAAAGTAAGAAGACTCAGAGATGATGCCGATTTTAGCATATTCCAGGGAAAATGCAAAAGGCAGTGTAAGGATGAGGTTATTTATAATAAACCTTGTAAGCCATGATAAGGAGTTTAGATTTCATTCTAGGTATGAAGGAATACAACTGGAAGTATTCAGTAGGGAAGTGAAATTCCTTGATTTCCATTTACAATGCTCACTCTGGCTGCTTTTTGACATAAGGCATACATTCCGACGAGTTTTCAAGTATTACTTCAGAAATAATAATCCTCATGTTACCTGGACCAGAAGCCATTTAATCTTTGCGACTAGAGTCCCTTTCTGACCTGACTAAAACCATAGTCCCTCTTCAGACTTGAGACTGCCCCTGCTGCTGTATCCCCCTCCAGTTGCCATTATGCATTAATCATGGACTTTGTGACACCCTCAGATCTGAGAGGCTAAGTAGGGCCTTAGAGCTCTGCTTCAGTATACCATATCTCATTGAATTTCATTGTCTACTCATATGCCAAGACCTTTCAACACTAACTATGCACCTAAATGAACTTCACTCTGACTCCTGATACTTGCATCTACCAATGTTAACTGTCTAAGTATGTGATCTATCTTAATAAGAATCCCTGCCACTGCCTCTTACTGTCATTAATATTCAGTCTATGAAATTCAAATGCTGATATAATTAGTTGAAAAATGTGAGACCTAAAAATGGGAGACAAGAAGAATATATGTGCTTGTGTGTGAGAGAGACAGAGAGCAGGATGTGTCCTTGTAAATATTAATAGTAATCAATTAGCACTATGTATGCTAACTACTTACATTTTTGCCTAATTATCCTGCAAACAATTCATGAGTGCCATTATATACATCAGATTAAGTGTGTTATAAGTGTAATTTGATTGCAACAGTAAGTAATATATATGCACGGTCAGATTTCTCAGTTTCTTATTCATGTACTAAAGTTGTTTTTCAACAAGTTAAAAAAGAAAGGAAATAATGACATCAAATAATATCAACGTAACTGAAGGGCAGCACATTATTTTAGGAGCGAAGACAGGAATATGTTGTTTCTTGCAGTGAATAGAGTAAGTTCTATATTTGGTTGGTGATATTCTTTCTTTAGTCCTTATAAAATCTTTTAAAAAAGAAAAGGTCACATAAAAAATATACTATTTTGTTTTTCTTGGGAGTGGTTTTCTGGAACCAGCTGTATGACTTTGTTTCAAACTGTTTTACGTCTTATGCAGTGATTCTTTATAAGTACAATAATTACAGAAATAGCTCTCGGGATCTTGTTATGTTAATTGCATTATTGATTTGTAATAAAAAAGAAATATAAATGCAGTTATCATCTGAAGTGAAATAATGAAGTACCAGTATCTACCGCCATCACTGAAGCAAACTCTAAATTGCCAAATAAGGTGAATATTATGTTGACTCAAATAATGTGAAAGGAATATGACAACTTTATGCTTTTGTGCATGAAATATCTATAAAATATCTGATGGAACCCATTTTAAATAATGAATATTTGGTGATTCTAGCACTAAATAATCAGATAATTTTCTTTTACTTTTTCTGAATTTATTGAACAGTTTCAATGATCCAGTGTATTGGTTTCCTGTAGACATAGCCATCAATTTGGTATAAACCAGGAAGCATGCACGTGGATATATCAGTCTTTTCTGAGTCTAACAGGGGAATAATAGATTGTTTTTCAGATCTGGGCTGTCTTAAAATGTAATTAAGAATAGAATCAGTTATATAAACGTAAGAGCTACAAGTGCTGTTCTGTGAGATGTTTAAAATTAAAGTATTTTAAATTGGATTAGGCAAAGCAGGTAAAAACATTTTCATAGGAAAACACAGTACTGTGGTCTTAGAATAGGTCTGGTTTCAAAATCTTAGTTGGCATGACGTATTCTATTGATTAGCATATAGGTTAAAAAGGTAGTGGGAATGTAAAACTGAGAATCCCTTAACGTATCAATAATTATGTCTTAGAACTAGTAACTATGATCTAAGTATTAATAATACTAGAGAGAGAACCAATTATAACACATAACATGTTGAACCACTGTAATGCTAATAAGCATTTAATGCTATATTATCTTAGCATTCAGACCATCTACATAGTTGATTTTAATGTACTGAAATTATAGTGACCTCAATTTATTACATTTCTCCAAAAATTAGATTTCCATTATAACATCTGTCAAAAAAATCGAAAAATATTTCTATCCACAATCAAAATTATCACAAGTTTCTATGAGATTCTTCTGTGTTTGGCCTTTTACTTTATTGTCTTATTATAACCATTTGTAACAGATTGATCATTTGCTAGTATAGGATTTGATTTTCCCAGAGAAATATAATATTTGATTTTTTTCAGGTAAAGAAATAATGATCAAATGGTATATTGTAGAGCTTGACTCATTCTTCTGTATGAATCTCAACTGAGCTCTGATTTGTTGAAATTTCCATTAAGATACTGCCATATCTGTCACTGTGTGATGTTGCTTCTTATAAGCTCCAGGACAAATAAGTGTTATAGAAAATGAAGAGGAAATGGTAGTGCACCCAGTATGAGCCAAGTCAGTACTATGCATGAGAAAGGCAACGAAACTAGGTGCCTAATTATTATTAGGCTTGAAGTTTTACTACCAATACTTTTCTTCTTGAATTTTCTTCTGTTTTACATTCAGCAAATTGTTTTATCTCCTACATCATATGAAGTACTGGAAAACAAGAGCAGCAAGTATTTCTTTCTGAGATGCAGGGCTAAGAAAAATGGCTTTCAAATCTTTTATGTCAAACAAAGCAGACTGAAAGCCCTGCTATGTTGTTATTAATTTTAATAAGTAATTATTTTTAGTAATCACCACCCCTAATCTGTGATCATAAAATAGGCCTGTGTGGTCAACATGCAAAGGACTGACATTCAAATAAAATACACAGAGGTTTCAAATTTGTCAATAGGAAGCACATGTATCAGAACTCTTCTACAGAAAATGACCTGTTTGTTCAGCGTCTGGTCTAATAAAGGCCAATATTTCTGCTCTTAATGAAGAGAGAGCTTTAGGGTCATAGAAAACCATTATTACTGTTGGCTCTGATTTCAAATGAACAAAGAAAACAAACCCCTTTCCAAGTGGTAATTAGTTTTTCTCTCTTCCTCTGCCTTTTAAAGCATCAAAACTGAGTCCCCAAAGACTGTTTCACAAATACTTTCTAATGGATTTCAGTACTTTATTTGTTGTGTTTATTAGAAGTATAGCTTTACATTTGTTAGACAAAGCATGTTGTCAATTCATATATATATATATAAACACACATATATACATACACATATATATAAATATATGTGTGTATATATATATGCACACACATATATATACACACACACATATGTATATACATATATATATATATATATATATATATATATAGTTTTGTTTTGTTTTGTTTTGAAATGGAGTCTCTGTCTTGTTCCCCAGGCTGGAGTGCAGTGGTATGATCTCGGCTCACTGCAACCTCTGCCTCCCAGGTTCAAATGATTCTTCTGCCTCAGCCTCGTGAGTAGCTGGGATTACAGACTCCCATCACCATGCCTGGCTATGTTTTTTTTAGTAGAGATGGATTTTCGCCATGTTCTCCAGGCTGGTCTGGAATCCCAGACCTCATGTGATCTGCCTGCCTTGGCTGCCCAAAGTTTTGGGACTACAGGCGTCAGCCACCGTGGTTTTTAAATGAATATTTACGTATGAGGTGTCCCCCACCTCATTGATGTCCATTCAGATTGCTCACCTGGCTATATGCATACTAGCTTCCAAACAGTCATCTTAAAATTAACACTATCAGTCTCAGAGACTAATTTTCAATGTGTGAATTGTTCACAAGACTGTTAGCAAAATGTGTGGATTTTGCAAATGCATTATTGTACCAATATGTTTAAATTAGCAATGATAAAATGTCCTTACATTACAAATGCAGACTCTTTAGCTTTACTTCCACTCATCTTTCTGACCTTCCCATCTCCTACAAATATTCTACAAGGAAAGGGATAAAATTAAAGGACAGATGGAGAAATGTGTGAATATTCATGAAATATATTTAAAAAGCTTATGCCACTGGATTGGCTAACACGTTATGAAAGCCATCTTACGGCAAGCTCTGAATCACTATATTATTACTACAAATACTTATATAATTGTTACTGCTTGAATATCATAAAGAAGCATTTGCTGAGTGACTTTTCACTGAAAGTTAAACAATATACCCATTATTGGTAGTTTTATTAATTTAGAGTGAAACATGATACATTTTACTAAGGAAGGGGACAAAGATAGCATTTCAAAGAAGTCTAAATTTTCTCAATCAAAAATTGTCTAATGAACTTAAACAGTAGCAAACAGAGTATGAACTCTCTAATCAATGGAGTCTTATAGTGACTAGTCTCATGGAATTTTGCTAAAGAAATGTACAAAAACACAAGAAAGAAAATATGGCACATATACACCATGGAATACAATGCAGCCATAAAAAAAGACAAGTTTATGTCCTTTGCAGGGACATGGATGAAGCTAGAAACCATCATTCTCAGCAAACTGACACAAGAACAGAAAACCAAACACTGCATGTTCTAACTCATAAGTGGGTGTTGAACAATGAGAACACATGGACACAGGGAGGGGAACATCATACACCAGGGCCTATCATGGGGTCGAGGGGGCTAAGAGAGGGATAGCAGGGGTTGGGAGGATTGGGGAGGGATAACATTAGGAGAACTACCTAATGTAGATTAAGAGGGGTGATGAATGCAGCAAACCACAGTGGCACATGTATACCTATGTAACAAACTTGCATGATCTACACATGTACCCCAGAACTTAAAGTATGGTAATACAAAATTTAAAAAAGAAAAAAAATCATAAGGAAGAGAAAAGAAAAAGAAAGAAATATTTACTACATGTTCACAAATCCTAAGTAGGTGTTTGGGTTTGGCAAACAGAGATTTGTTCTAATCTAGTGATTTCTTAGGTCCTTTAAAATTTTTGGACTTCTAAGAGCATTATTTCCAAATTGTTATTCTAACCTTTTATAATAAATTATTAAAGACATTTTAACTAAAGCTTTAAGTATCTATACTGTTTTAGTTCACTTACATATATCCTTAAGAAATTGATTTATATTTATTTTGCCATAGGAAGATTTCCATACAGATAGTGATATTTGACCTTTGAAATCCTCATAGTTACCATTTTTGTTTGCATCAGTATTATCTCAGCATCACTACCTTCTCTTAGCATGGATATTTTGGTATCAAATATGTATAGAATCTCACTAGTTCATACACCTCTGAGTTATTAATAACCCACATATAGGTTAAATAGAAGATTACCATTTTAATCACCTGTGTAGAAAAAAACAATGTTTCTTAAGTAAATTATATAAACTGGATTATTCAAGTTTGCTTAAAATAGTCAAGAAAAATTTCCAAAGTTTCTTAGGTATGTCAGTGTGCTTTTGAACATCTAACATATTAATTACAAACAGTTCTTATGTATTCACTAAAATCTCACGCAGTATATATAGCCAAATTTTTGCTAGCTTTTATTCCTGACAATGCAAGTACTTCTTTATTGATTAACATGACAACTTTAATGCCTACAGTTCATGAGACCAAGCTAGATACTCTATAAAAGACTGTGGATGATACAAAGACAAATAAGACATAGCTACTAGACTCAAGGAGCTTATAGCCCAAAAGTGAGAAACAACATACAAACAAACCTTCTCTAAACAGAGTTCATTGTAATTTCCCTCTGGCCACAGATGCTGTGTTACTTGGTTGTTTGAAAGCTGAAGACTGAAATGAATTAATATTTACAATAATACAAGAATAAAGAGCAAGCCTATGTTTTTTTCTAGATTTCTGTTTTCAAACCTAACTTGATTTAAAAAGATCATTTACCCTGATAGAGGCCACTGGTGCATGCAATGAGTGCGTGTTTTTAAAAAATGTTGGCCTTAGATGTTTTTTCTGTTCAGGGCTCTAGTGCCAAGATCAGCAAACACATAGTCCTAATAAGGCAGAAATCCTTACATAGCCAAATATTTCTTCTATTTCAGAGCATCCTCTTCTGCTTATTTGTATGACCTTCTAATCTTCATCTTGCTTCACTGAATTGTTGAATCTCTTTCCATTAATTATGATTACCCGGTTATCAACTGACTACAGTACAGCAATCTGCAGTGCCTTTTATTGCAGGGAAGAGCAGCAAGTTATTTTTTGTATAATATTAATAGTACAGAATTACCATTCTATTTCCTATGATGAGCTAATTGCTTCTTCAAACAGTCCATTTTATTCTGGTTTCTTACCAATGTTTTGTTGTTTGTTTTGCTTTTAATCGGATTTCTTACTTTTCCAGGCTATTTCTTTTGCTATAGCTTGGCCTTTGCTATTATTTTTAACAGGGTCAAAGGATCATAGAATTTTGTATCTAGAAAGACCTTAGAGGTCATCTAATTGATTCCCTCTAGTTCACAAAAGGTGAATCTGAAGACCAAGACATGAAACTGAGACAGAGAGAGAAAGAGAGAGGGAGAGAAAGAAGGGAGGAGGGAGGAAGGAGAAAGAGAGAGAGAGAGATTGAGAAGATTTCTGAAGGTCACACATGTAGTTAATGGCAGAGGAAGAACCAAAACATAAAGTCCTGATTTATAGTTCAGTGCAAATTTCTCCAGTGCATGGCTGGCTTCTCTTTTACTGTGTAATTCATCAATAATAGGTAAGACTTTGCTTCACACCATTTTAATATAACTACTGTGGTCTGAGTTACAGTAATTTTTTGGGTAAAGAAAATAATGGGAAAATGGATTTAATGGGGATGTTAGAAAGGCACTAAAAAGTGAAAAAAAAATCACAATGATGTAAGCTTAAGTTAGATGTTATGTTGATTTGCTTAGTTGTTACTTCTACTGGCACACCATAGAAAGTAGGATGCGATTAGTTCCGTAATTCTTTTTTTTTCGAGACAGTTTCACTCTTGTCGCTCAGGTTGGACTGTAGTGACATGATCTCAGCTTACTGCAACCTCTGCCTCCCTGGTTCAAGCAGTTCTCCTGCCTCAGCCTCCAGGGTAGCTGGGATTACAGGCATCTGCCACCATGACTGACTCATTTTTGTATTTTTAATAGAGGTAGGGTTTCATCATGTAGGCTAGGCTGGTCTCGAACTCCTGACCTCAGGTCATTTGCCTGCCTCAGCCTCTCAAAGTGCTGGGATTACAGGCATAGTTCTGTAATTCTAAGATGCAAAGGTCAGCTTCACCTCTAGCTGTTTATTTCTATTCTAGATGCTACAAATTCTAGATTTTCATGATCCATTCTATTTTCCCATGAATTGTTACTGCTATTATTACATAGCTCTAGCCATGTAGCAGGGTTCTTGGGAATCTGTTCACTGAACTATTTTCAAATGCGAGTCCAGGGACCTGCCTCTTCTACCAACAGAATTTCTAATAAGCTACAGTTAATTTTTGAACCATTTAAATTAAAATAGGTGCTACAATGCAAAGACAATTTTTACATGAAGTATTTGAAAGTCCCATTACAATCATTAAGGTTTTCTTAGATATGTTGTGTTAAATTAAAATAAATCCTACCGCTTAACCATCGGAACAGTACAAATGCTTTTTTTTATTTTCTCCTGAATAACTGGGATTACAGGAGTGCAGTACCATGCCCAGCTAATTTTGTATTTTTATTTTTTATTTATTTATTTTTTGTTATTATAAGTTCATTAAAAAATCAGGAGACAACAGATTCTGGAGAGGATGTGGAGAAACAGGAATGCTTTTACACGGTTGGTGGGAGTGTAAATTAGTTCATCCATTGTTGAAAGACAGTATGGCGATTCCTCAAGAATCTAGAACTAGAAATACAAATGCTTTTATCCAATTACCACACATTCCACATTTTCCTTATCTACTCCTAGTACTTTCAAATTGCATTCTACCTGCTAAAAGAACCTCATTCCACCAGGAAACTCTTCCGTAGATAATTTGGGGCTATACTAATATGCATTGTCCAAGAGGCTTACACCTTGCTTTCTTTACTAATATTCTGCTTCCAGGAGAAATCTGCTATGAAGTGTTTCATTTTGGAAACTTTCAGACTTAACTGTTTTAAACCTTATAAAAGGAAATATATCTCAATGGTTTGCATAGGGCCAACCAAGAGAATTACTGACCAATTTCTACACATCTCCACAGAAGTAGCTGGAAAATATTTCTCTGTGTTGTGTAAATGTAAAGAGTGAGACTATAAACATTAATGTCAATTATAACAGTATCCCAGAGAGAACTATAGACAAGCTGAGGGACAAAAGTCTTCTGACTTTCCTAAGACTCAAACTAGTCTGATGTGAGTCTTACATAAATTAAATACTTATTGAAATGGTCTTTTTGCTTTACTCTATTCTTAACAGAAAAATCAAGCTAAGGCTTTTCTATCACTCTTTCTGAGTCTGCAATTTTTAAAATAGTGTTTAAAGATTCAGTCCTTGAGATTTAGTCATTTTCCCTCCCTGAACAAATGAAGTGGACTTGAAAAATGAAAGAAAAAATGGAAATGAGGGGGGCGATGGGAAGATGTCATCTTACTCAGAAGAAAAGGATAAATTACAATAGAAAATGTCTTCTTAGTTACCAAGGAGATGGGCTCAATGTACAATCTAGTTGCCCTAGTAACACTGCCATAAACATCAAGAAGCATGTTATAGGATGGGGACAGGGGAGTTGCCTTTATGTATGAATTTATAGCATTATAATGCTTAAGGTTCTGGCCCATGTTTAACAGTCCTAAGATGAACCATGGATGTGGAATACCGATCTAGCTGGAAATTTTACTGAGAAACCGAGACTTTAGTTATATTAAAGATTTAGTAGTATAGCCCTCATATATAGCTACTATCTCTACAATTTTTTATTTTGGAGGGGAATTTAGAAAATAGACCACCTCTTTTTTTGAATAACATATGTTACTTAAAAATTAGTCTATACTAAGAGCAAGAATCTTGTTTAGAGTTTGGAGCTTTAATCCCAGTTTCAACACTTACTAGCTGAATGTCCTTGGTCAAACCATTTGAGTTTCTGAACCTTAGTTTCTTATTTGTAAAAGTGGATTCTACTTTGCAGTAATCAGTTGAGAAAATGAGTGTGACATTTCTATATGAACTAAAGTGTGCTAGGAAACTAAGAGGAATAGTATATGAGAGGAGTAAACACCTTTCTGAGACTCTCAAATGTTTAACATTTCTGTAACATTTCTCACTTACTGTGCTAGCTCTGTAAGAGCCATTCTCAGATTAAATTTTTTTTAAAACTATTATTTTTTAAACCCCTAACAAAATGACTAACATGTATGGTTACTTAATATGTTAGCTCACTAAGAGCCACACTCAGATGAAAAAAACAAAATACTAAAAAAGTTGACTGAGGAATTGGAAATGCATGTAAAAAACCAGGATATTATTACAACATGAGCAGAAGGATACTTAAGAATACCTTTACAATCACACACAGCAGCACAGTTTAAGAACTTACTATGGGAATATCACTTTATATAGTGTTCTGCAGAGTTTCATTGGGATGAGTTCGATTGGGAGTTGTGCTTTACAAACTTAAAGGGTGATGAAAACAAACGGCAATCCAAGTAAGAAAAATTAACTAAATATTAATAATTGATAATAGCAAATAGAATAGAAAATATAGAATTAATTACAATAGGATGGAGCAACAGGTAACATTTATTGAGCACATACTAAGCTACACACTAGGATATATGTTTTCCCACTGGTCTATCTTACCGGAAAACCTTTTTCAAATTCTGCAAATAACAGTGTATCTTTTTGTGTAGGTCCCTTAACATCAACCCTTTTTTCTTTCATCTAATATGGTTCCAGATTCCAGGTATATGGCCAATAAATAGTGTCAAATTGGATCAACAGATATCTTAGTTATAGGGACAGGAGGCAAGGAATTCTAGGCAGAAGAGAGTTTCGCTCTTGTTGCCCAGGCTGGAGTGCAGTGGCGGCGATCTCGGCTCACCATAACCTCCACCTCCCGGGTTCAAGAGATTCTCCTGCCTCAGCCTCCTGAGTAGCTGGGATTACAGGCATGAGCCACCATGCCTGGCTAATTTTTATTTTTATTTTATTTTTTTTCCGTAGAGACAGGGTTTCTCCATGTTGGTCAGGCTGGTCTCAGACTCCCAACCTCAGGTGATCTGCCCTCTTTGGCCTCCGAGAGTGCTGGGATTACAGGCTGAGCCACTGCGCCCGGCCGAGAATGTTTTTAAAAGGCCTAACAACTCTAGACATAACGATTTTTTAAATTTTTTACAGTTGTACAGTAAGATTGGAGACACTTGATGAAAGGACTCTCATCTGGTGGATTTCAGGTACTATGACTCACTTTGAAATCGAGACCAAACTTAGGGAAAAGGCAGCAGCCTGAGATTATAGCCCTTAAAAGTCATTTTTTTAGGTTCCTAAAAATAATGGATACATGTCAAGATATGCTGCGTCTCCAATGCTATATATTTAAAGTATTCTCTGATATACCCTTTGGTAATGTTAAACACTTGAGGATTTTAACCACTACAATGGAAGCTATTTAAGTACACTATAGTGAGTATCAACAGCATTTCTCTAAACTGTTAAAGGAGATAAATAAGATTTAGAAAATACCATTTCTGTAGTGGCTAGAGGCTGAAACCACACAGTAAATAATTCATTCTTAAGGATAAATTTTAAATTGAAGTGATTTTAAGAAATAACTAAGAAATAACATTGAGTGGTGTCTAATGTGTAGTATATTGAGCATCTTGTATATGTTATCTCATTTAATACTCTTGTAAACTCTAATATAGGTATTATACCCTCCCACAGGCATCCATCCTACATTATATGGATGACACTGAGGCTTAGGTTAAATAATTTATCCAAGATCATAGAGTTTTTTTCATGACCAAGTTGGGTTGAATCCAATGTCAGGTATGATACCAAAGCTTGTGCTTTGTCTACTAAACTTTCTGCTGAAACACTGCAAAAGCAATCTTGCTAAAATGAATATGGAGCACTATATTGACCCCCAAAGGATGCCAGAGTTTCCTCACTCTAAGCTGTTTTTTATACCGTCCTCTCCCACAGGGTATACACATAAAGTACCCAAATTATCACACATAAGATCTCAACTCCCCTCTCTGTGTAATATTTTAATGAAAGCTGGTTTACTGTTAGTATTTTTTATTAGAGTAGTATCTTTCATAGGAAGAGTAGTAAGAATCTTAGATAATAGAGATGTCACCCATCTACTTGGGACAATAAAAAGCAGTAAGTTTTATGGGCGGCACAATAGAAAAATTCCTCAAAAGGACATTGCTGAAGCTAAAAGTCCAGTGTTTACTTTGGCAATTCAAAATTATTTAACAGCCTTCTCTATCACTGGTATTTTACTAGCTTAAAATCTCACTTTAGTGAGCAAAATATTTTAAAAGCTTTCTAGATTATTCTAGAAGGGTTTATATTATCTTAATAAAAGGTGACTAGCTTCTTCATACCAATGGTATAGTTACCTTAAAGCTGGGATAAGTTAGTGCTGAGATTCAAAAGTAAATCCCTTTGAAGTTATCATATTTCTTGTTTATGTAGTTTTTATTTTTATAAATAATACATGACCATTGCTTTAAAAGTCAAAGAAAGAAAAGCAGCAGTCTACTTCTACCCATCTCAATACTCAGTATATTTCCCCAGGCTAATTGCTTTCAACTCTTTTAGTTATTTCTTTTCATATTTCTTGTTATTTTGAAACAACACACTTTTATTTCTTAATTTTTACTTTGACATATTATCTCCTGACTTTTTCGTTTGAGACAAAAGACATTTTCTTAAGCATCATTTTTAGGCTTGTGTTTGCCCCATTGCTCTATTTCCTGGATCTCCAATCTCTCTTGATTCCGTGGAATACATATTCAAGTAGCTCCTTGAGAGAGCCTGCATTATTTTTTTTTTAGATTTTTCATGTCTGAAAAGATCTTTATTTTCACTCTTTTGACATTTTAACTAGTTATAAATTTTTAGATTGCAAACAATTATTCCTTTGAATTTTGAAGGTATTTCTTAAATATCATCTACCTTCCAATATTCCAGTTGAGAAATCAAAGGTTATTCTTGTTTTTGATCCTTTGTATGATAATTGGTTGGTTTGTTTTATTTTCTCTAGGGAAGCTTTTAGAATCTCCTTTTTGCCCCAGTTCTCTGAAATTTCACAGTAATGTGCCATTGTGTAGGTTTTCTTTTATTCATCATATTTGGTTGGCACCTTCATTTGGGAAGCTACAGTCCTTCATTTATGAGACACTCAATTTTATGATTTTATTGATAATTTCCTCCACTGTGATTTATTGTAATGCTTTTTCAGAAAATATATTCTGATGGAGTAGGACCTTCTGAACTGATTTTCTTTGTTAACTCTTCTGTTATTTCCAGATTAGATATTTTATCTAGTTTCTGTGTAGTTTTATAAACTTTTTCTTCCAACCATTCTATTGATTTATTTTATTATGATGTGATCAAGATGACCATGATGATGATGATGATGATGATGATGACGACATTCTGTCTTGCTCCTTGTACTATCTCTGTTCCCTGTAAATTCCCCTTTTTGTTCATTTTGGTCTATTTTTCATTTTAGAAGTTTTTCACAAATTTATTCTTGTTTTTTCATGTTTAGGGATGAGGCGGAATTTCTGATTACAGTCTCTGCATATGCATTAATCTTTTCTAGGTCAGCCAGTCTTCCCAGGTAGAAATCCATCCACCAATCCCTTTCCTGGGATTTTTAGTCTTGATTGTCAGTGCTCTAGAAATTGAAAGAGAGAAAGAGCTGAGAGGATTTTATCACTCAGCATGTAGATTCTCAGATCATATTTTAGTTTTAGTTGTGAAATCCTCATTCTAAATTGTGCAGTAATCCCCAGGTCCAGAATCCCCTCATTTTAATCTTTGCCATTTTATAGTGAGCTGGAGGCCTAACTACTCCTACACAGATTATTAAACGATCTTCTTGTTTGTGTGCTTGTATTCTTCCACCATGCCCACATCTAGACTTTCAGAGCTACCTCGTAGTTGTAACTTCTGAGAATTCCCTAGGTCATAGAAACAACATGTACCTGCTTCATTGCTATCCTCCATCTCATTGTTACATTCCTCTTGTAGTAGGCCAGGTCTCACTAACAGCTGAACAGGCAAGCCTTCATGAAAACTGCTTTAGCACTGACTGAATGGTTAAGTTAAACATTAAAAGCTGATACAGACAGTGCCCTTATCCAAAGTCTGGAATGTAAAAAAAGCCCACCAGGAGTTTTGCCTAGGCCTTTCCTGGCCTTGAAGCATAACAAGATAACTAATGAATTCTTAACAGGACCTGTTCAGGATTAAGTGAGTTATTGAGGGTCTAAAGAAACTCTCCAGTCTTCCAGAAGCAAGTTTTATTGGGGGTCTAAAGGAACTCCCCAAACCTCCATAATTTAGCAGGAGACAAGCTAAAGGTAATCACCCCAGCACCTGAATGCATTTAGATTAAGTAAATTTACAGAAGCTCCAGAGGAAGGTCTTCATGACTCAGACATTAGTTATAAATTAGCAGAAGTTAATCATCTATGACCTTAGATGAATGCACACTTACACACAGACATATGGCTTAGAAGGTATATAAGTTCTGAAAAATTTTGTAATTTTGAGTTGGTCTGGTGATATTTTCCTGGCTTTCTCCCTGTATCCAGTTACCAGAAATAAGCTCTCTTATTTCCCAGTTCATCTGCATCTCGTTATTGGGCCCTGCGAATAAGCAGCCTGACCATTGAATCAATCTGGGAACACTCTCAGACATTTAGCTTAAACTTTCTAAGTACTATCTATCACTACTCTCCCAACTTATTTGCATCTCTCCTCTATTGTTTCTCTTATTCCATTTTGTAAATCATATGATTTTTATCTAAATTTTATAATTTTCAAAGAATTATTGAAGGGAGCAAAGATACACCTTCAGTGCATACCTTCAATCTTCCATGCTTATTGAGAAGTTATCATCATATTTATTTTTCCTTTTTAAGCACAAGTATTGACCCTTAGCCGTTTTAAGAGAAAAATATAAATTTTAGAAAACTTAAAAAATAAAATTACTTCACTTCTGCCAAAATTTCAGCATTATTCATGTTTTCTTTAAACAAAGAGCATCATATCCCTCTAACATATGCAATGCGTGCATCTTCTCTCCATATTTTCCAAAAACAAGACTATCAGAGAAGGTACTGCTGTCTTATCTGATTTCATTCTAGAACCTATAAGAAGCAGGTGCCATGTGGACCAGAATATGATCTGTTTTTATAATTTTTTGCATTTCTAGAGTAAGATTCGAGGTACTTGATGAAGGGAGCCTCACCTGAAGGGTTTCAGATACTAAGATTTACTTTGATATTTCACTGCAGTAATTTATATCTTAACTAGCCAGAGGAACTTAAGAATCAACATTTACTGGTATTTATTCCAAGTACTGCTATGCATGAGAGATTTGGTTTCAAAGCTCTCACCTAGAAATAATGGAATACATTGTTTACCATGAAGGTTCCTGGCTATATGAAATTGTAAATCCTTTTCCTAGAAGATATTCACTCTTCACCCCAGAAAAAACAATCTGGACATAATCCCATTAGTAGTCTGTATACATAACTGGAGAGGAAGCCATAGATACATTTGACATTCCAGTTGGGAAAATGGCACATTCAGAACCTAGTTCTTGTGACAGGAAATATTTGCTTCTCACCAGTAGGAGAGATATTTTATTTTGGAGATTTTCAAAAGACAATGAAATCACAAAGACATTAATAAGACACAGATAGTTTAGTAGCCCACAGGGTAAGGAAGCAATGCAGAAGCATTCTTCCAAACAGGATACTTCATGTATTAGGGCATTCTTATAAGTGCAGAAAGTAGAATGCTTCCAGAGGATATCAAAAAAGTGTGAGTGACAGTTACCAACATTAAATATAGTAATATAATATATAACATTCATCTTTTTATGTATGTATGTATTAACTATGTATGTATGTATCTATCCATATAGCTATAATCTATCTATAGCACAAGTTCATCAACTATGACAAAAGTTTTTTAAAAAATTGGGTGTAAGAATACTTCTGTTTGTTAACAAGCAAATACAATGTTTAGTAATATCAAATTTGTCTTTTCTTTGGCTCTGCCCCTGCCTGAGAACACTTTTGGCCTAAAATAAGGGGACAGATGAACAGATGAATGTCTTCATGACAATTAACTGTAGGCCAGAGAAAGCTTTGATTTGAATAAATACTGACATCTGCAGATGAAATGAACTGCAGGGCAATGCTTAATATATCTCAGTTTTTCTTGGTTAGCATTTATTGAAATTGGACAATGTGCTGGCAGCTTGCGGAATGTGAGCAAAACATCGTTCTTTTCTTTAACATTGGAGTGAAAAACTATCCCCTGGTTAAAGAGAAGTTGACGTGTACGTCACTTGTATGCCTCTGCCTGCTGAATTCAAGAAGCCCACCTTTATAAGATAAAATGAAGTTCAACAAGTAAGTGAGCACCCACTGTCTTCATACTATAATGGTAAAATTTTAAAAAGTACTTAGTCTTACTAAGAAAACAACAAGAGTCCTTATGAAATAATATGAGACCAGGAGAGATCCAAGATGGCTGATTAACAACAGCTCAGGATTGTAGCTCCCAGTGAAAGCGCAGAGAGCGAGTGGACGCCGCACTTTCAGACGAATTTTTGTTGCCCACAGACTAGGAGATTCCCGGCGGAGGAGCCACACG
>CAUYLG010063409.1:0-127831 GCA_963573385.1 Cacajao melanocephalus
TTCTAGCCTGGGCAGTAGAACAAGAATCCTGTTCTCTCTCCCTCTTTTTCTTCCTCTTTCTTTCTCTCGTACATTCTTTTTTTTCTTTCTTTCACTCTCACTTTCTTTCCTCTCTTTTCCTTTCTTTCAAAAAAAAAATAAATAATGAAATGATACAAGTAATAGTGAAGAGGGAAATTAAATAACAACAATGGTAGTCTGTAATTGCTGCATAATAAAATAACATTTACTGTATTGTGTTCAATATAAAAGCTAACACCCAGCTCTACTTAAAATTAACTAACTCCCTGGCATGAGATGGTATCTCATTGAGGTTTTGATTTACATTTCTCTAATGACCAATGGTGATGAGCTTTTTTCATGTTTGTTTGGCCACATAAATGTCTTCTCTTGAGAAATGTCTATTCATATCCTTTGCCCACCTTTTGATGATGTTGTTTGTCTTTTTCTTGTAAATTTGTTTAAATTCCTTGTAGATTCTGGATATTAGCCCCTGAATAGACCAATAACAAGTTCTGAAATTGAGGCAGTAATTAATAGCCCACCAACCCAAAACAGCCCAGGACCAGATGGATTCACAACCAAATTCTACCAGAGGTACAAATAGAGCTCGTACCATTCCTTCTGAAACTATCCTAAACAATACAAAAAGAGGGACTCCTCCCTAATTCATTTTTTGAGACCAGCATCATCCTGATACCAAAACCTGGCAGAGACACAACTAAAAAAGAAAATTTCAGACCAATATCCCTGATGATCATTGATGCAAAAACCCACAATAAAATACTGACAAGCCAAATCCAGCAGCACATCAAAAAGCTTATCCACCAAGATCAAGTCGGTTTCATCCCTGGGATGCAAGGCTCGTTCAACATATGCAAATCAATAAACATAATCCATCACATAAACAGAACCAATGATAAAAACCACATGATTATCTCAATAGATGCAGAAAAGGCCTTTGATAACATTCAATACCTCTTCATGCTAAAAACTCTTACTAAGCTTGGTATTGATGGAATGTATCTCAAAATAATAAGAACTATTTATGACAAATCCACAGCCAATATCATACCGAATGGGCAAAACCTGGAAGCATTCCTTTTGAAAACTAGCACAAGACAAGGTTGCCCTCTCTCACCACTCCTATTCAACATGTATTGGAAGTTCAGGCCGGATCAGTCAACAAGAGAAAGAAGTATTCAGATAGGAAGAGAGGAAGTCAAATTGTCTCTATTTGCAGATGACATGATTGCATATTTAGAAAACTCCATTGTCTCAGCCCCAAATCTCCTTAAGCTGATACGCAACTTCAGCAAAGTTTCAGGATACAAAATTAATGTGCAAAAATCACAAGCATAAGAATGTGTATATACCAATAATAGACAGAGAGCCAAATCATGAGTGAACTTCCATTCACAATTACTACAAAGAGAATGAAATACCTAGGAATACAACTTACAAGAGATGCAAACTACAAACCACTGCTCAAGGAAATAAGGGAAACACAAACAAATGGAAAAACATTCCATGCTAATAGATGGGAAGAATCAATATTGTGAAAATGGCCACACTGCCTAAAGCAATTTATAGATTCAGTGCTATCCCCATCAAGCCACACTTGACTTTCTTCACATAATTAGAAAAAAACTACTTTAAATTTCATATGGAACCAAAAAAGAGCCTATATTGCCAGGACAATCCTAAGCAAAAAGAACAAGCTGGAGACATCACACTATCTGACTTTAAACTATACTACAAGGCTACCATAACCAAAACAGCATGGTACTGGTACCAAAACAGATATATAGACGAATGGAATAGAACAGAGGCCTCAGAAAGAGTGCCACACATCTACAACCATCTGATCTTTAACAAACCTGACAGAAACAAGCAATGGAGAAAGGATTTCTTTTTTAATAAATGCTTTTGGGAAAACTGGCTATCCATATGCAGAAAACTGAAACTGGATCCCTTCCTTACACCTTACACAAAAATTAACTCAAGATTATTAAAGACTTAAACATAAGAGCTAAAACCATAAAAACCCTGGAATAAAACCAAGGCAATACCATTCAGGACATAGGCATGGGCAAAGACATCATGACTAAAACACCAAAAGCAAGGGCAACAAAAGCCAAAATTGACAAATGGGATCTAATTAAACTAAAGAGCTTCTGCACAGCAAAAGAAACTGTCATCAGAGTAAACAGGCAACCTACAGAATGAGAGAAAATTTTTGCAATCTATTCATCTGAGAATTTTTTTAAAAAAAAGAATATGGACAGGACTTAGTGATTGGATATAAGAGATCAGAATTAAAGAAAAAGTCTAGGATGACTCCCAGGTTTTTTGTTTGGTTACCCATATGGATGGGGATATAATTAAATTAAAATAAGATGGGATTCATTTTTTCAGAGTTTTGGAGAGTCTCATAATATATCTTGAGCTAGTAAAATCTTAGATATTACAAAACAAGAACTATGAATCACAACTAAGAGGTAGTTCTGACACTAGTGTTCATTAATGTGAAAAATCAGCAGTCACAGATCATGGCTCTCTGAATCATGCAAATTATTCTCTCTGCAATGATAAATAGACATTTAAATGTTCTGAGTCACAGTCTTGCAATCTTTACAATGCACACAAGAACATGTGCTTCCTAATCATTTAAGAAAAATGAAAAACTTTTGTTTTTTCTGGATTTAAAAAAAGACATTTCTAATTGATAGAAGCACAATGGTATTTGGCATTTGAATACAAAATGAATGTTATCTATTTACTATAATTTTCTGAGTTGCTGTCTATAAACAGACATTTTTTTGTTTGTTTTTAATTTATAAAGAAAGGGGGTTTAATTGGCTCATGGTTCTGCAGGCTGTACAAGCATGGTGCCAGTGAGGTAGGAGGATAGGGCCTGGAGGCTGGGAACCTAAGGACTAGTTCTAGTTCCTAGAACTAAATCAAAGGGAAACACTTCAGCAATGACAGGAATGTGAATTGAATGGCTTTGTAACTTCACTTCATCCGCTTCATTTACATAGGCGACACATACCCAGTAACATCCTCTCCATTTATATAGGGTGCATACTGAGTAAATGACTTTGTAACTTGACTTTGTTCTCTTTATTTACATAGAGCACATGGCAAGTAACCAATGGGAAACCTCTAGAGGATATTGAAACACTAGAAAATTCTGTAACTGGGGCCCTTGAACTGCTTGCTTGGGCCCACTTCCACCCTGTGGAGTGTGCTTTCATTTTCAGTAAATCTCTGCTTTTCTTGCTTCATTCTTTCCATGCTTTATTTGTGTGTTTTGTCCAATTATTTGTTCAAAACACCAAGAACCTGGATACCTTCAACTGGTAACACCAGCGTCTGCTCAGCTTTTGGGGAGGCCTCAGTGAGCCTCTACTTACGGGGAAAGGTGAAGCAGGAGCAGGAGCAGTGAAAGGAAGAATGAGAGAGAGGTGGGGGTGAGGATGCCACACTTGACAAAAACCAGATCTTTCGAGAACTCACTCACTATTGCAAGGATAGCATGAAGCCATGAGGAATCCTTCCCCAGGACCCAAACACCTCCGACTTCCAACATGGAAGATTATAATTCAACATGAGATGTGGCAGCAACATATATTCAAACCATATCATTCTGCCCTTGCCCCCCAAATTTCATGTCCTCATGTTGCAAAATACAACCATGCCTTCCCAAAAGTCCCCCAAAGTCTTAACTCATTCCATTATTAGCTCAAAGTACCAAGTCCCATACCAAAATTTCATCCAGAGATGAGTTCCTTCCACCCATAAGCCTGTAAAATCAAAACAAGTTATTTATTCCCAAGATATAATGGGGTTACAAGCACTGAGTAAACATTCCCATTCCAAAAGAGGGAAATTGGCCAACAAGAAGGGGCTTCAGGCTCCCTGCAAGTTTGAAACCTAGCAGGACAGTAAGTAAATGCTCCAAAATAATCTTCTTTGACTCCAGATCCCTCTTTATAGGGGCTCCAACCCCACATTTCCCTTCCACACTGCCAAAGAAGAGGTTCTCTGTGTGGGCTTTGCCCTGCAACAGACCTCTGCCTGGACATCTGGGCTTTCTCATACATCCTCTGGAATCTAGGCAGAAGTTGCCAAGCCTCTTTCATTCTTGCACTCCGTGTGCCTGCAGGCTTAACACTACATAGAAGCTGCCTTAACATAGTTTGTACCCTCTGAAGCAGAAGCTCAAGCTGTACCTTTTTGAACAAAAGCTGGAACTGGAGCAGCTGGGAGGTAGGGAGCAGTATCCTGAGGCTTCACAGGGCAGCAGGGATCTGACCCCTGAAGCCATTTTTTCCTCCTAGGCCTCAGGCCTGTTATAGGACGGCCTGCCTCAGATCTCTACAATGCCTTTGAGCCTTTTTCCATTGTCTTGGCTATCAGCACTTGGGTCTTTTTAGTTATGCAAATTTATATTTCAAATGGTTACTCTGCAGCCTACTTGAATTTTTCTTGAAAAAGCTTTTTCTTTCATTGCCACATGACTAGGCTACAAATTTCCAAAATTTTACACTCCACTTCCTGTTTAAAATAAATTTCAACTTTAAGTAATTTCTTTGCTCCCACATCTCAACTAGGCAATTAGAAGTAGCCAGCCCACATCTTGAAATCTTTGCTGCTTTGAAATTTCTCCCACCAAATACCCTAAAACATCACTCTTTAGTTTAAACTTTCACAGATACCGAGGGCATGACTACAATACAGACAAGTACTTTGCTAAGGCATAACACAGGTGACCTTTGCTCCAGTTCTCAATAAGTTCCCCATTTCCATCTGAGACCTCATGAGCCTGGAGTTCACTGTCCATATCACTATCTGCATTTTGGTCACATTTAACCAGTCTCTAAGAAGTTCCAAACTTCCCGTCATCTTCCCATCTTATTCTGAGCCCTCCAAACTCTTCCAACTTCTGCCTGTTACCCAATCCCAAAGTTGCCTCCACATTTTCAGGTAATTTTATAGCAATGCCCCACTCCTCAGTACCAATTTTATGTGTTAGGCCATTGCTGCATTGCTATAAAGAAATGTCTGAGACTGGATATTTTATAAAGAAAAGAGGTTTAGTTGGCTCGTGTTTCTGCAGGCTGTATAAGCAGAAACGGCTTCTGGAGAGGCATCAGGGAGCTTTTACTCATGGCAGAAAACAAGTGGGAAAAGGCTCATCCCATTGTCAGAGGCGTTTGAACCAGAGCAACTCCATCTTGAATAGGTGGTGGGTAAAATAAGGCTGAGACCTACTAGGCTGCATTCCCAGGAGGATAAGGCATTCTAAGACACAAGATGTGGTAGGAGGTTGGCACAAATACAGGCCATAGAGATCATGCTCCTAAAATAGGTTGCAGTATAGGAACAGCCAAAACCCACCAAAATTGAGATTGCAACAGGAGTGACCTCTGGTCGTCCTCACTGCTAGACTCTTAGCAGTGCCGTGAAAGTTTACAAATGCCATGGCAGTGTCAGGAAGTTACCCTACATGGTCTAAGAAGGGAGTGCATATATAATCCACCCCTTATTTAGCATATAATCGAGAAATAACCACAAAAATGGGCAACCAGCCTCTGTCTATGGAGTAGCCATTCTTTATGTTTAAAAGTATGTTTTAAATATTAAAATTATGATTCCAGCCATTAAAAGAGATATGTGAACTAGTAAAGCAGCATGAGTCCCTAAAAAGGTCCTTAATACTGTAACTGTTTCCATTCCCTGGTCACTATATTTGATGGCTCCAGAAAAGGGAGAAGGGAAAGTCCAGGGTGTATCTTGAAGCTATATTCAGATAAAACATGTATTGTTTATATTAGAACAGATGTTTATCTGTGCTGCTTTCCAAAGCTAATGGAAAGTAAAGAAAGCTAAAGCCCAAGCCCATATGTGGTCACCAGGGAAGACCTTCAAGTTCAAAAAGCCCATTTGCCTCAATTCACTGAATCCGAGAGGGCAGGGGGCTGGCACTGCCTTTAAGTAGTTACCAACCAATGCACCATGGCTCAGACACAGCCACAATACAAGTTACAGCAAGTCTATGAGATCAGAAACTTGTCCTGCCACAAAGTAAGCCATGTCTGCTTCTTGGGGGTCAGCATCATTTCAAGTTCTGGGGTGACCTAGATATTTAATGTCAGTTTAATGACCTATTTTATTTATATCAATTTTTATTTAGAGGCATATGTAACGTAAATGTTACTATGAGCTCCAGTTTGCACTAGTATCTATCACATGGAGGTGAATTTTTGCACAGAGAGACGATAAAAGACAAATTCTCTGGTTCCCTATTATAGATAATAAAAAAGAGCAGAAAATATTTGGCTAAGCAACGCAATACAAATTTGAGACATTTACCTCCAGGATTCATGACCAGATACCGAAAATGGCTTCTACTTCCAATTATTTTCTCTTTACATAAGATGCTTTAAATTTATGAATTATCTTAATGAAAAGTCCTCTAAGCTTCCCTTTTCTTAGAGTTTATTATATTTAGAGTATCTTTCTCCTACTCTTTATGAGGGTATCTGCTTTAACGAGTGATTAATTATAGTAGAATTATTTGCTTTATAATTATATTTGATGAGATTCTGGCATAAGAAATCTCACACACAGAGCCACAGGCCTAAGTAGAGAAGAAATCTATTTCTTTGGAAAAATAAAAAGCCAGTAAAACTTTTTCCTGCTCTGGGTATTAATTTTGGTTAGAATAAGAGTTTAATCTACTCCACATGTAACCTTTTGTGATCCAGCAAATATGACAGTTCAGGTTTAAGAGGCCTTTAACTAATGTTAATTTCATTACTTTTATGTTGTAATTAAAAGTTACATGAAAATATACTCTGCTTCCTAGAAACTATTTGCCACAGATACACACACATACACACACACACACACACACACACACACCCCACTCATACATGATACAAAATTATGATCAATATTTGGTTATTTTCATTTTATAGAAATAAATGGTTATTTAAGCATGTAAGAAGTACATGGTTAATGTACTTATCCAGAACATTTAATGCATACAAAAGCTATTCTATTAACTAAAAATTATATAATGACAGTATTTTTTGAACCTCAATAAAAGTCTCAAGTCATCTGAATTTTCTCCTTCTTTTACAGAGGAGTGTTTGTATTATTTTATAATGATAAGATTCTAAGAATTGCTGAGGACAAGCACATATATTAGAAGCATGGTTGAATACTGTCTTCTAGACTCAGCAAAAAAAAAATGTTCAACTAGAATTGACTATCTGATATATGACATTTTATCTTGTAATCAGGATAGCAGTTAATATATCAAATAATATGCTGGGTTCTATGATGGTAATAAAGTAAAGTTAAATTTCTGTAACTTTATTATTTTGACATATGTAGAAATTTTCAACTGTCCATTTCAAACTTTCAAAACTATAAATGCTGCGTATTCTAAAGATTTCTTCATGGCTCATTTTTCTCTTGTTTGAGGGCTTATGCTCTGCATGTCAGCTGTGTACCAAGCAGCTGTTGCTAGGATGTATCTGTTTCCATAGCAATAGATGAACTCTTCAGATGCATCTAGAATTCCCCTTCTTTTTTCTATTCCTCAATCCCCTGTCCATCCATATGTAAATCAGTATCCAAATCTCTAACTGCAACATAATTATTCCAAGTAATAATATCCTGTATTTAGCATCAGTGTATGTGGTGTTGTACAGTATTGATTTTTTTTTAATCTCTGCATTCTTTTCTCAAGATGTTTAGATTGTGTAAAAAATCCTGTGATTTGGTGATTAATGCTGTGCCAAGTTGATAAAGACTGAAAACATGTTCTGCCAAGGCACTTTTCAGAAGCAGTAATTAATAGAAGAATATAACTAGGTGCAAATGAACTATTTCTTCTTCTTCTTTTTTTTTTTTTTTTTTGTAAGCATTAATTACTTAACAAAGAATGTATTACAAAATTAACAGGTAATTTACACCACCTGGATTTGGGCCTGAATTTTGGACTCAAGCCTGAATTTCAAATATCAGTTTAGGTTGACTCTTCAGAAGGATTTCTGGTCTTTCCAATGTTCTAATGATCTCGGTGTGAAGTGTCTGTTTCTCTGACTGTGAAGAGAGCTGTGATGTGATTGCCCCCAATAGATCTAAAATTGTCACTACAGGTCTTCTTACCCTTCTAATTTTTTTTTTTTTTTAATTTTAATTCAGGAGCTTCAGGCACTGACAAAAGTCCCTGCAGTAAAAGAAAAGCAGTAGAGCTATCACTAGACACCTGCCACTACACTAAATAATCCCCGCCAAGTGCTAAACAGACTGTGAACTCAGCAATATCTGGGAAAAATAGAAAAAGTAAAGACAGGTACAGATAGAAATCTCTAAAAATAACATTTGAGTTGACTTGTAGGCAAAACCTTGTTTTGTGAAAACAGGCTTTTTTACATGACTTTATACTTTCTGAGGGTATATAACCATGCTTTCTGCTTCATGTTGCGATTCAAATGCAGCCTCTCTCTCCTATGCAAGAAGCATTCCAGCTTCCGTAACTATCCATCTTCCCTAGAGGGCAGAAGGAAAGAAACATGATGTTCTTAATCAGACAATGCCCACTTGTGCTCAAGTTGTCTATGACAAAAGAACATGTGTTGATTACGTAAGTATTAAGTTCATTAACAATTGTTTATCTTATTATATTTTTTATTCAAAATACACTGATTTTATATTATGCCTCTGGCACTGCTTTTATCTATGGAGAAAAGAAATAGTAACAATTAAAAATTATCTTACTAATATAAGTTATCTTATTAAAAATGTGTTTATCGTGCTTGTAGTGAACAATACTGTATTGTACACTTAAAATTGTTAAGAGGGTAGATGTAATCTTAAGTGTTACCACAAAATATATTTTTTAAAAAATCCATTTAGAGATACAAAATTATATTTTTATCCCATTTATATAAATATATTAGGGATGAAGTTGGGAATTTGAAGCAATATGCTAGTAGAGATTATGTAATCTGTTTTTTCTTATCTGAAATTTCTTCAATGTTACTTTTGTAAAGGGAAGTAAAAAAAAAGTAGCATTTAAAGAAATACTCATTGCCTTATTTTTAATTGTTTTTTAACAATTTCCCCATATTTGGAGTGGACATATAAGAAAAAGCATCCTCTTCCAATTCTGAATTTAATTTTTTAAGATTGTTAATAGAGAAGAATTTAGGAAGTGACTTCTGTGTCCCCTCAGATTGGTGATGAGCTGCAACTATTTAAACACAGCTTATAATTGTTTATGTGCCAGCATTTGGCATCCAGATGATGTCTTCTGTCATACCCGTTTGTGTTTTGTCCTGATTATGAGAAAATAGCAGAAAATAACTTTCAATACTATGTTCCTCACTATGAATTCAAATAGAGAAAGATGGATCTCTCTCAAACAAACCTCTCTCAATAAGTGTTCTTGATAATTTTTCTATTGATTGTATATTAAATATAGAAAGAAGACACTTAGAAATCCAGAATGCAAATTATCTTCTCAAATTAAGATTTTTGTCATTTATAGTCAACAATCCATCAAACAAAAATGTGGAACTACCACACTCCAGACTTCAACATTTAGGCTAAAAAGATGAATCATAGACGGTCTCTGCCTTATTAATTATTATGCCATACATGTATTATACTAATAATTACTATTGCATAAAGACAAAACAATACTCCTTGTTTTGTTAGTAATTATCGGTATAGTATAGTATAATAATTATTAGAACAATATAATTACTTTCTAATTAATGATGACTATAATCAACATAAGCTTTTAACAATATTTTATTAAATATTTTAAAGGGAAAAACATAAAAAGAGCTATTATTATATAAGCAATTTAGAACTGGTTTCATAAAACTTTCAAGTGTGCCTTCTTATTGGAAAAAAAAAGCTAATAAAAATCACAAACCTTTTATTCAAAGACATACATACAATAGTAGAGATTGGTTAAAATAGTAGATTACCCATACAAAGACTTTAAAGTTACAAGATAGAAGTATGTTCAGCAACTGACAAACCTACTCACAAAATGTGTTAAGTGAATAAAACATGATTATATTATAATCCATGCTTTAAAATACATCAAATGATAGCAATACTTATCTCAGGTGGTGATATTACATGTGACATTGCTCTTCATTTTAAATATTTTTTAATTTTTCTAAATGACCACATGTGACATTTCCCATTTATATCAAAATAATTTTTGTAAACAGAGTTGAAAGATTAGAATAAAGAAAAAGTCTGTAGGTGTTAGAAAGGGTAAAGATGGAAAATTACTAGAAGATAAATATGGTTTGCCAAAGAAGATTTGAGCTGCCTTACCATAGCACCAGATATTCCGAGGATAAGAAACACCCTGTCTTGACATTACAGTGTTTCAACTGGTAAGTTATCAAAAACTTCCTTCTCAATCTGATGTTCAATATAAGATATCAAAAGGACTTCAAGCTTTCAAAACCACAAAACCACATTGGAATCTTACATTAGAGTAACAGGGACACTTGCGTGAACATTCCATCAATACCACAACACCAGCTGTCTCTTTTACCGTGAGTTTAATGAGAACTGGCTAACACAAAAGCTACTCACCAATGTATGTTTAAAAACACACATGGAAATCAAGATGGGGGCTGTGTGCACATATTTGCAAAGACATATCTATATCTTAGTTAATAGGAATGAAACTTTGTGAAGAGTAACCCAGTGAAATATCAGAATTATATTTCTGTTGGTGATTTACCTTATAAAATACCCCATGAGAGATCTTATTACAAAAAGCTCTCATCATTTCACTTAAGAATGACATAAATGTCCAGTCCTAAAATATATACTGAGGTTTCTTACCTCTGTGTCTTTTGTTCTTGCTATTTGTTTTGCCAGAAATAATCCTTCGATTTCAAGTTAAAGAGGGTATGGTCAGAGCTGACAGGTGGAAGAATGGGCTGATCCTAGGGAAATGGGGATTTCCTGTCACTAAAGGTGGTCACATCCCTGAGAAAGGACCAATGGTGTACACTCCAGGACAAGAACATCAGAGAAGTGATTTAAACAATCTTATACTGGCTTTCCTTGCAAAAATGAAATTCTTATTCAATGGTCATACAGCCTAATTTGCTAAATGAGCTGTGAAGATTTTATCTCTGCTGTCTCCAGGCCCCAGATTAGATTTCTCCAATATTCTCCAAGTTCTCCAAAATTCTTCCCCACTCAGAAGAGCTATTACTCAAAAACACTGTAAGGTTTACTTTGCAGTCTCTTTAGGTACTACTATATGGCAACAAATAGAAAATCATCCAGTAAATGTTAGTTGACTGAAAGCAACTAAAACAAGAAGAGTCAGGCTGCAGGAAACAAGCTTAATGATTAGATATGTCATACAAAGAATTTTTTTAAAATGACAACAGGAAAGGACACCAAAATGTGATTATTCAATCATAAGGAACAATGAGCCTATCAAAACTGTATAGTGGAGACCTGGGACAAATGAAAATTGACCTGATGCTCATCAAATAAATGGACAAGGAAAGATAAAAATCTGAATGAAATTTAATTTCTAAGTAGTCCCTGCTAGCTACTGCTAAATCACATACTAATCCTTTTCTTCCTGACCTTGGGACTCCTAACAAATATTATTTTCTACCCTATGTCCCAAGAACGTAATAAAATAATTCATTGGCACCAACTTGCTAGAAGCTAATTTCTTAATTCAGCTTTTAAGAGTTTGTAGATGAAAAAAGTAGGCAGTGATAACATAGAAGATCTGAAGCATCAAATAATAATTTTTAGTAAACTTTCAAGCACTGTTATTACTGAGATTAAAATCTCTTCTGCATTATGTTTATCATGCTATGGAAAGAGCACAAGTTTTGGAGTCAGGTAACCTGGATCCCACGAATGCTCTTAACCAGACCATTAATGTAATTATGTAATTTTATGAGACTTGGTTTCGTCTTGCATGAGGAAAAAAAATTGGTCTTGAAAAAGAGAATATTGAATTTATCCTTATAAGGCTTTATGCTTACACTCTTAAAAACTCACCTTAAAGACACACCAGCAGGCTCAGGTCTGCAAAATTTAAATATTACATTTAAAAAATATAAGGTCCATGTGAGCAAAACTTCTTTGCAATAATTCCTTAAATTACATATTTAAAGCACTCTCTTTAACATGCTTCTTAACATTCCTAAAGAAATAATTAAAAGCACCTTGATTAGCTGGCTGTACCTTTTGGCTTGGCCTAGTTGCATAGCTATTCCCACTTTTCATCTGTTTACAGAAAATGTTGCCTTCCATTGATTCTTGAATAACTCTTCTTTGCAAATAGCAATGTAATAAACATCTAAAGCTTGAAATTAGTCCTTAAGAACTAATATTATTCTTAATGATGCTTGACGTAATTTTTTTAACCATTGTTTATTTCATACAATGTATAGTGCACATTTGGGTATTCTATTCAAATTTGGCCAATGTACCACAAGTATCATTTTTATTATACTCAATAATATATTTTAAACATTTACTACATGCTATATGTGCTAGAACAAAACAATTCTATTCTGGTATTATATGTAAGATTGCCAGATCAGTCAAATTAAAATATAGGATGCCTTGTCACTCTTGAATTTCAGATGAACAACAAATAATTTCTCATACACATGTGTCCCAAGTAATATTTGGCATACTGTATTTTATCTGGCAGCTCTACTTATGTGCCATATTTCATTACATAGCATTCTTTCTGAACATCTTACCTAACCCAGTTTAATATTGCTTCCCTTCAAATAAACTAGAAAAAGTCATAATTCCATTTATTTGTGGTATTTGCTGAATTTGCTCAAAGCCATTTTATATACATATTAAAGCCTAAAGCATTCTTAAACTGTAGTTCCTTTGAATCTATTATTGAACACTTAGCATTATGTCATAAGAATAATGAGTAATAAACTAACTGTAAAGTAGATTTTGGGTGAAAGAAAAGAATCCAAACCAATTCAAGAAGGTAAACTCTTGGCTGGGTGCAGTGGCTCATGCCTGTAATGCTAGCACTTGGGGAGGCAAAAGAGGGCGGATCCCCTGAGGTCGAGAGTTCGAGACCAGCCTGACCAATGCGGAGAAACCCCATCTCTACTAAAAAAAAAAAAAAAAAAAAAAAAAAAAAAAAAAAAAATTAGTGGGGCATGGTGGCACATGCCTGTATTCCCAGCTGCTTGGGAGGCTAAGGCAGGAGAATCACTTGAACCTAGGAGGCGGAGGTTGCAGTGAGCCAAGATCGCACCATTGCACTCCAGCCTGGAAAACAAGAGTGAAACTCCGTTTCAAAAAAAAAAGGTAAACTCTAAAAACTACATTAGCAAGATCTATGTACATATAAATATACCAATTACATTTTCTCTGTACTCATTCCAATTTGTTTATCCTTTTAAAAAATTTATTCATTTTATCTCCAAGAGGCTATTATCTAGCAGAAACAAATTAGCAACTACTTCTGATGCTATACATAAATAAATAGATAAAATCATGCTTCATTTCATAATTCTGTCATCATGGGTTTATAGGATTACAGTTTGATAATTCCCAAATATTACTTACTTTTGGAGAAGTTTTTACAATTTATTTCCATACATATAAAGATGATATCAGATAATTTTCCAACTTATGATCTGAAATTGGGCTGATGTAAACAGTGTATGGATTAGCACTTTCCTAAACAACTGATGAATCGTTTCTCCTTTAATAAAGGTTGGTAAATGGTCCAAAATAGTATAATTCCATAGATTTACATAAAAATACTCATGTGTCTGTCTTTAAAAATTATAGTATATTAGTTATTCAGAGAAACTTAAGAGAGCCTTAAAAATTATTTACAACCAAAAACACTGGAGAGTGTGTGCTGTCCTTTAGCATCTACTAGGGATGTGCTGTAAGTTGTCCATCACTAGATAGATGTTAGATGATGATGTAGATAGATCAATAGATAGATGATAGATAGATAGATAGATAGATAGATAGATAGATAGATAGACAGATAGATAGATAGATAATAGATAGAGCTATTTTATGCTCTATTTCAATCCATAAAATGTGTAAGAATTGTGATCAAAAGCTGGCAGCAACTTTTTCATAGTCAGAGATTTTTTTCTTTCTGTGGAAGTTGGTAACACAAAGAAACTGTGAATTAGAATTGTGTGTATTCTTGGGAACTGCATCTCCTCTACCTGTGAGACTTGCCTTTCCTTAAATGCCTTGTAAACTTAATTTCAGTATAAATCCTGAAGTGGTATGAGTTTTTCTACTCCAGAAATTGGTTCATAAAATAAATCACTGACATTTCCCTAAAATGTAATGCTCTGTGTTAACTTCCCATTGCAGTATATTGAAACTTCTGATATTGCTCACCATTATAAAGCAATCACATACAGGTATCTATAGCAGTTGGAATATCTTACTATCCAAACTTTGGGACTAAATAATTTCAGACAAATATTTGTTAAATGCTTTAGTATCCAAAATGTCCTTGCTTATTTTCTGCAATCTGGATTCCAGATGGATTTAGATATCACTATCTGAGGTTACTACTGAAAGTCTTATTTACCAAACTCAGGAAATAGAGAGATTGGACTATTAATATATATCACAAACAAATGTAAATATTTCTATGTTGAAAGATATCATGAAATACCCTAATTAGATATTTGGAAAGATTACTTGTTGACAAAAGCAATTGCCAAACCTACAGCAAAAATCAAGCTAAACATATACTGAACGACAATTATTTTATAGCAAACACAATTCCAATAGCAAGTACTTGGCTTTAGTTGTATATAAAATTACATATAAGTGATCAATAATATTAATAACTTAATGATTGGAATAATGATTTCTGTGTTTCTAAAAAGAGATGGATGCCTTTTAATCAATTTTATTTTCCTTTCAGTTATTTTTATTTAAAAAAACACAAAATACCTGCATTCTAGAAAGCATGCATTCATGTGTGTCTCTTATAACAAACCTTCTCTTGGCTTGTTTTTCCTCTCCAGCTTAACAAGAAGGAAAGACAAAGAGTCACCCCTTATATCTCACTGCTAATGGAAAAGTGGTCAAAATTAATGAATGAAATTAAAATTTATTTTATAGAACTTGTGTCTTACCTATTCATTTTACTATTGTGAAGGGTAGATTTAATAAGAAAAGTAATCTTGAAATCATAACCCAAGGCAGTAACATATTCATATACAAAACAACAATTACAGGGATAAATGGATAAATTGTTTAGAACTAATTTTATTAGACTTTAGACAATTGGAGTTTCTTTTATATTAAAACTAATTCTGTTGACTCCTAAATTTATTGTCTTTTATTCCAAAACTTTATATATCGTATGACTGCGTCGGAACATAGTAAGGCTTCCTGAGAGACTTAGTATTGATTGTGCTTCTTGCGAGCATTCTGTGTATGTAAAAATAAATTTGCATTATCTTTCTTGAGTGTAGGGTCTCTCTATATCTTCCAGATCAGTTTTGTGAATCATTTTGGTTGTCCATATCTGGTGCTTTTTCAGATTAATCTATTTCTCTCTGTGCTTTGAGTTTATACTGTACGGTCAAAGATTTTGTCTCTTTTGTGATGTATACCCAATGACTAAAACATTATTAAGTTATCAATCAGAAGAATTTAGAGAAAAAAATGATAAACTGATTCTTAATATATATTGAATAATAAAAGTAGAGTAATAGTGGAAAATTTAATTAGAAGTAGAAGCAACGGTATTTTCAGATTAACAAATAAGACATATGATAAACCTATAATAACTGACTGCCTGTAAAACTTGATATTATCTAGACCTGTAATCCCATGGTATTCTTTATTCCTCATATGTGTTTTGAAAAATTATGCCTCCTGCCCATACAAATTTGAATTCAATTTTATTCATCAGAAACAATAACCACAAAAACTATAGTAAAGAACAAGTAATATAATACTGAATAGGAACAGACAAAGAGTACCATTGGAACAAAATAGAACGTCTAGAACCACCCTCATATATATTTATGAAAATTGAGTATATAAAATATATCATATCACAAGTGATTACATGACAGCTGTGCTTGCAACAAATGCTCACAATGTGCCATATATGACTCTAAGCTCTTTTCATAAATTGTCATAACTTTCTATGATATATATGGTATTTTTGTTTGCATATTACAAATAAGGAAACTGAGCCAGAAAAGTAATGTAATCTGCCCAAAGTCATGAAACTAACAAAGAGCTTGAAACCAGGTAGTTGAACCATTTTGTTTTGCAGCCTTTCCAACACGTAAGTGGACAAGAGATTGCTAACTAATTAAATGGTGTTGGACAAATGAATTCAGTACATAGAAAAAATGAAATAGATTATTTTCATATCATATTAAAATACAAGAGTTAAAGAAAAACAAAATTATGAAATGCTTTTAATAAAATATGAGAATACATTTTATGAATAAAGTGGAAGACAAAGTTTTAAATGCAAAACCTGCCTTCCAGTTTCAGCCATGATGGAATAACAGACATCAAATGTACCTGGTACTCACAAAAACAAAATTCATAAAGAACAATCGTTTACAGGCACTGAACAAGCATGGAAGGTCTGTGATGCCTGAGAGGAGGGAAACTCAATAAACAATCTCAACATTCATTTTGGCTTCCTCTTGCTGACAGGTGTCAACCCATGACCCCAAGAAACAGAGCCCAAACAGTATTAATCAGTCTTACCGCATGGAAGAAACTGAAATTAAGTTTCAATGAGGCTGAAGTGATTGGCATTAGTGAGATGGGGGCCTCTCAGAAGAGTTGGTTAAGAAATATCCATATTTGTAGTTTTGGCTAAATGCTGAAATAATCATACAAAAGGCAAGACTTCCAGGCAGGCAAAGAGTTCTTGGGGATTGTAAGCTGAGTGGAGATGCTGGAGATCACGTGGTGTTGGCACGGATTGTAGTTCCGACCATCCGAAGCGGAGAGACATCACATAGCCTTCAGTGGAAACCTTAATAATTCACCCCTTGGGAGTAGAGCTAATCTGGAGAACAAAAAGACAAACTTGGATTTAAAAAATTTGAAGCATGTATTTAATACTGATACAGTAACTATGTAACATAATCAATTGAAAAAATGAATTCTTCAGGTATTTGTGCAAAAAATTAAGTGATATACAAAGAGATAAAAATCAGGCTGACTTGATAGTTTTACCCAGATGCATTTGATTCTGGAATAAAAATGAACCCAAGATTGTTATTTTGAGTGAGACAATTGTTGGTCGTGAGGAGGTGCCCAGTACTTCTATTTACAAGATGCCAGAAGTACACAGCGCTCCTCTTTCAAGTTGCCACACACAAAGATGTGTCCAGATGCCTGATGTCTTCAAAGCGGAAGGTGGGGTTAAAATTGTTCCCACATTGAGAACCACAGAGATACAGTAACAAAGTACAGAGGGAATGTATGACCCAAGAGTATTGTATCAGGGGTGACATACAATTTAAAAGATTCAAGAACCCTAGCAATCATTCTTAAAGGACTTGAATCATTCTTAAAAATGAAACTCAACAACAAAATCTAGGTGACCAAGTGATAGGAGAACATATTGTAGTCAAAATTCTGATGGCTTATGAGCATTGACTCCATTCTCATAATAGGGAGTAAATATAGACAACCATATGATATATGGCCACAGATGTGAGAATCAAAGATAACATTTGAATGAATAAAAACTGTAAGGCCAATAGCAATGACAAAAATCAATCTTGGTGCCCATCAATGGTGGTTGGAATAAATAAAATGTGGTACCTATATACTACAGAATTCTATGGGGCCATAAAAAATCAAAATCACGTTCTTTACTACAGCATGGATACAGCTGGAGGCCATTATCTAAGCAAATTAATGCAGAAGCAGGAAACCAAATACCAGGTGTTCTCACTTGTAAGGGAGCGCTAAACACCGAGTACTCGTGGATGTAAAGATGGCAACAATAGACACTAGGGACTCCTGGAGTGGGGAAAGGGGAAGGAGGCAAGAGTTGAAAAGCTAACTTTTGTGCGCTATGCTCACTACGTGGGTGACGGGATCAATTGTACCCCAAACCTCACCATCAGGTGATATACCCACGTAACAAATCTGTGCATGTACCCCTTGAATCTAAAAGTTTATATTATAAAAAGTAAAAATGTGGCCGGGCGCGGTGGCTCACGCCTATAATCCCAGCACTTTGGGAGGCCGAGGCGGATGGATCACGAGGTCAAGAGATCCAGACCATCTTGGTCAACATGGTGAAACCCCATCTCTACTAAAAATACAAAAAAATTAGCTGGGTATGGTGGTGCGCGTCTGTAGTCCCAGCTACTCGGGGGGCTGAGGCAGGAGAATTGCTTGAACCCAGGAGGAGGAGGTTGCGGTGAGCCGAGATTAGGCCATTGCACTCCAGCCTGGGTAACAAGAGCGAAACTCCGTCTCAAAAAAAATAAAAATAGAAATAGAAATGTTTGATCAAGGTTAAGAAAAGAACTGTGAGATAGTGACAGACAATAAATTGAAGAATACATGTAATTGCATCGTAGTTCTTAAAACTTAATAGTTATAAGTTTATAACTTATAATGGATAAAGGATGAACAGTATAAGCTAATTAAATGAATGTATTAAAACAGAAGAAATAAAATCTACAAAAGGAAGAGCACAGAGGTAGTGTAAGTATGTTGATTTGCTCATCTGTCAAAGTGGAACATTAATAAATGCTGCTTACAGTAGTTATGCAAAGAGAAAGGGGTAAGTATTGTAAATACACAGATATCCACTAAAAGAACTATTAACCTTAAAAATACAGTCACATAGACACTTGCTCACTCAATCTATTACACACAAAGCAAGACAAATAAAAGGAAATCTGATGAGCAAAAACAGAACACAGGAAATATACACAAAAATAAGATTAGATTAAGAAATTAATACTAGTCAGATATGTTTTATTGATAATTTTAAATGGGGAGCAAATTTGTCTATTTAAACATAAACACTCACACCTGGCTGCATAAATTAAAATTAGCTATGTTTTTTATACAGTCGACTCAACTAAAAATAAATGCCTCAGATAGATTAAAAGAATGAAAATATAAATCAGGAAAGTATAACAAGAAACGGACTTTGATTAATAATTTCAGCCAAGGTTAAATTTGCGGCATATACTGGCAAATAAATCAAGGAGGGGCATTAAATTAATATGAACAGAGATTTGATATTACTGTAATACTGACTTTTGAAAATCAAGATGTAATAAAATGTGTTGAAATTCTTTAGTGCTCTTGAAAATGTGTTTATCTTCTGTGTATGTCTTTGTATTTAAAAAAACATATATCATTTATGTTTGTCTTCTTTGTATTCTTTGTATTCATTTTTATTTTATTTTTATTTATGTATTATTTTTTTGAGACAGAGTGTTACTCTGTCCACCAGGCTGGAGTGCAGTGGCATAATCTAGGCTCACTGCAACTTCCGTCTCCAGGGCTCAAGCAATTCTCCTGCCTCAGCCTTCCAAGTAGCTGGGATTACAGGCGTGTGCCACCATGCCCGGCTAATTTTTGTATTTTTAGTAGAGATGTGGTTACACCACATTGGCCAGGCTGGTCTCCAACTCCTAAACTAAGGTAATCCACCCACTTCGGCTTCCCAAAATGCTGGGATTACAGGCGTGAGCCACCATGCCCAGCCGAAAACTAGCTTTTTATTTTGTAAGAACATGGCATAAACCTGTTACCAGTGGACTAGGAGTCATCCAGGTTCTTGGTGTTTTGAACAAAGAATTGGACCAAATGCACAAACAAAGTAATGAAAGAATGAACCAAGAAAGCACAGATTTATTGAAAGTACACTCTGTGGAGTATACTTTGGCTCAAGCAAGTGCCTACAGAGCTCTGATTACAGAATTTTCTGGGGTTTAAATACCTTCTAGAGGTTTCCCATTGATTAGTTTGTTTACACCCTATGTAAATAAAGGAGTGTCCCTTGACCAGTCTGATTGGTCACAAAGGCTGAAGTAAAGTTACAAAGTTACACCCTATTCAAATGTCTGATTGATTGCAGGAGGAGACCAGTCTGAGGTACTTTTCATTTCTCAATCTGCACTCAGAAAGGGTGGGGCTTGAAAAGGGAGTAGCTTCTGTTTTTGCTACCTGGACATGGAAAATTGGGGTTTTCCTTTTGATTTATTTCCAGGAAGTCAGTACAAATCAGCCTTTGGTTCCCTGCCTCCAAACCCTATTCTCCTGCCTCAAACCTTTTAAAAATTTGTACTTTTAATTTTTGTGGGTACATAGGTGTATATATTTATGGATTAGATGAGATGTTTTGATACAGGCACACAATATGTAATAATCATATCATGGAAAATGGGTAGTCTTCCCCTCAAGCCTTCATCCTTTGTGTTACAAACAATCTAATTATATTATTTTAGCTATTTTTAAATGTACAGTTAAATTATAACCCTATTCATATGTTCTATTTTTTGTACCCTTTAACCATTCCCAGCTCATCCTCAACCCCCACTACCCTTCCTATCCACAAACCTTTTGACACACTGGTAATTCTATCTTACAGAAAAAAAAAATCTCCATTATGTAAGGATTTATAAGTAATGTGTTTATCACAGCTAGATTAGAAGTAAGAAGGAAAAATGCATGTATATCCAAAAGTGAATGGCTACATAAATCATGGTACATCCTAAGTTGTAGGAACAACTGAAAACAATGGGTTATAAAACACCTCTCAGTGGCTGCCCTTTACTAAAAGTGTGGAGCATTGGTTTTGTGTGTGTATACATGTGTGTTTTAATAACTATACATTCCTTATACGTCTTTTTATAAAAGTATGGAGTACTGTTTGTGTGCATGTGTATATGTGTTATATGTTATATGTGTTATAAGTATGTATGTATGTTATATAAGTTATATGTCCATAACCTTTTATCTAAGTTTGCCTTTTCGCTCTCCATATTAGCTCTGCTTTCAAAGATTGAATTATTCTGTCCTGTACATGCTTGTTTCTGTTTTACTAAGCTTAGAGTAACTTGTGGGATAATATATATCAAAGGGTTAATGTTGCTTACTTTTGATAGAGGAATTTCATAGGTTTGTAAAGAAGGTTTTTCTTTTTTCTAAAACCACCTCTTAACTCTTTGTCATGAAAAGCAAGTGTTACTTTGGCAATTTATAAAATAAAAAGTTTAAGACCTCAAGAAGCAAATTTAAAAAAAAAAAAAAACTGTTCCCTGAGGGACCTACATGTTAGAGTTAGTGTGAGGGTAGAAGGCACACGCAGTGTATTCTAGATCAGAAAGTGGTGAGGTAAGGTGACCTTGCAGCTGCATTTGGATGTTTTTCTCTCTTCTACGTTAGAGTATGCAAACTTTTGTGTAAAGGGCCGGGTTGTAAATATTTTAGGCTTGGCAGGCCATGTTTTCTTTGTCACAACTAGGGACTCTGCTGCTGTAATGCAAACACAGCCTCAGGCAACACAAAAGCAAATGACCATTAGCTATGTTCCAATAAAACTTTATTTGTGGATACTGAAATATAAACATTATATAATTTTCATATTTTGCAAAATATTATACTTCTTTTGATATTTTTCTCCACTATTGAAAAGTGTTAAAACCATTATTAGCTCATGGGCTGGCCCAAAACTTGTTCTGGGCCATAGTTTTCAATCCCTGTTCTAAGCAGTGCAAGTATATGTGGAAATATGCCTACTACAGGTGGCTCCTGTTGTCCAAGCCAATGCCATTGGAATCCGAGTGAGCCCAGTACAGAACTTGGACAAGGTTGGAGTTTATCACTCCTACATGGTCTGATACATGAATTCTAAAAAATATCTCTCCAGGTTCTTTCCTGATAAAATGTACTTGATTATCTTTCTAGCTCTAATTCTAAACTTAGAAGTCTCAGTCTTCGAAAAAAAAAAGAAGAAAAGAAAAAGAAAAAAAAAAAGCTACCATTTTAGAGGGAAAAAAATGCATTAGGCTATGCTATCTCTATGTGAAATTGTGAAAATGATTTTCTCCAAACAACCATACCCAGAAAATGGAAGTTTTAATAGAATAGATGAGAGGATGAAAGGCCCTTTTTAAATAATAGATCCCACAGGAAAAAGGCTGAGTGGGCCCTGGAGAGGCATGCTGATCATCAGGGGTGAGGCTGATGGGAGGTGCTGGGCCTTGGTTTGCAGCAGGGGAGATGCAGGTCTCCAGAAGTGGCATAGAAATGGGGGCATAGGGGCAGACAATGTAGGACAAAGCCTATTTAACAATTTTATCTAGACCACATACTGGCTTTACCACTGTGGTTAAAACTACATAAAACAAAGGCATTTTAGGGAAGGAGAGGAGAAAGATGAGAATCCTCATTCTTCCGATTTCTGACAAAGAATTACTCAAACGTGTTTTACGTAGAGACGAAATGGGGTGTCACGCTTGATGATCACAGATGACTGTACCAAATATGCCTTAGATGTAAGCCAGGATTTCATGAACTGGGAATGTTGAAAGCTGTAGTAAGTGGGGAAAATGTTCTGTTTTAAATAAATGTGGGGAAGAATGTGTTGAGGTCAATAAAGAAGGCTCATTTGTTTATGATTTGCAGTCCTAGGTATTCCAATGAGATCTGTCGATCTCCAAGGGGAGTTAGAGAGTACATCACTTCCCCAATACTTCTGAAAACAAGAGTAGGGGTGTGTGTGTGTGTGTGCCTGTGTGTGTGCACACTTGTGTGCTCGTGTGTGTAACATCTCTCAGAAATAATCTTCACAAAACATATTTTGAAAACTATTACTTCAGCTATAACCTTCTTATGACAAAAAAATCAGCAGACACAGCCAAACTAAGAGGATTAAATAAAATGTACAATATGCATTTATATACACTTAACAGATTTGCTTTCCTATGTCACAAACTATAGGAGATATTCACATAAACAATTCTTAAAAGCAAAGATTTCAACTTAACCAAAGGAGTTTTAAGTTCTAAAAGTTTGTTTTTATTACTCTTAATAACTCAGAATGTATTTTCTAATAGAAACCAATAAAAATGATGGCTCAGTTTCCAGCCAACCCTAATAATAGTTTAAATAAAGTTGAAATAAATTACTAATCATGCAGTAAGACTTTTACTGCTAAAACAGTAGTAATTAAATCAAATGGAAATGCAAAGATACATTTTTTAATGTTATGTTAAATGTAATGCCTCTGAAAAATAAGAATTTGTGAAAGAGGTATAAATTGAAGAAAATTACGAAGGAAATTTTGTAGCCTGCCATAAGGTTGAGGCATTTGTTTTTGTTTTTAATAGTTTTATTTCCTTCCAAATTAAAATAGTATAATAAAACATATAAAATAAAAAATATGAAGAATAATATAAAACCATTTATAATTTTACCATACAGTGTAATTCAGTTGAAATGCACACTCTCAGACTATATTCTTTGCCTACCCACGTATTTATCAGAAAGAATTTTTGCATTAGTTACATTCCTAGCTCTTTAAGAATAACAAGCACACAGAAAACATGTGCAGAACAAATATTCTCCACAGTGAATTACAACAGAATGAACACCCCAGTAACCATCGCTCAAGGAAAGCTAGCAATTTTGAAGCACGAGGAAGTCCCTCACGCAACGGCACAATCACTACTTCTATCTCTTCATCAGTGGTGACATGATTCTGACTTCCGACAAAATAGACACTTCTGCAAGTTTTGAAACTTATGAAAAGGAAACATATAATATGTCTTCTGTTTATGGCTTTATTAGTCAATGTTATATTATGCAATTTATCCATGTAATTATGTCTTGCTATAGTTTGCCATTGTTGGTGAATAATAAATATGCCAGTATGTGAACACACCACTCTCTAATTATCTATTATCTAATTACTAGTCTACTTTTATTTTCAGGTGTTGCATCTTTTGCACTGATATGTAGTTGATTCTTAATGGAATAGCTGAGTCATAGGCTCAGCTATTGAACTAAATAGATTCAAATTTAGTAAATAATGCCAAACTGTTGGGCAAAATGGCTGGTCCAATTTACATTTCTGCCAGAGTTTCTATTGCTTTGAAACCTTGCTAACATGTGGGATTGGGTTTGTTTCATTTAGTCATTATGGTATATGTGTGATCTTTTTCTATGTTTTTATTTGCATTTCTTTCATTACTAAAGTTAAGCACCTTTCTATACATATATTGAGCATTTGTGTATCTTTTGTGTTCAGGATACTTGCCCATAATTTTGCAGGATGATCTATTTTTTCTATTATCTTTTAATAATTCTTAATTTAGCCTAGATATAAGCCCCAGTGAATTTTACAATCTTTTTATTTAATATTTTGACAAGTTTGTCAGGATAAGCTAGGTTTATGCTGAGAGAACAAATAACCTTCTGTCAGTGGATTTACTCATAAATGTTTAGATATGCTGCAGATCTTTGGGTTTGAGGACAGCTCCTTTGTCCATATAGTCACTCACTCAGTGGTCCAGAGTGACTGATGCTCCACCGTCTGGAATATTGTTAGTTGCAAGGCAGAGAAAAACAGAAAACTGGAAAATCTCACACCAGAAGTGATACGTGTCATGTCTTCTCACATAATATTATCCAGAACTAGATAACTGTTCAGTGCCCAACTGTGAGAATGATAAGACATGCAGTCTCCCAAATGCCAAGGAAGAAAAGAAGAACTCATTATTGGTAAGAACTAGCAGTGTCTACTATGCTTGGAGATTTTCCCTTATTCGTAGTATACATCTACTTTCTTGTTCTAATGTTTGCAGTGCACTTCAGTTTTGGCTTATACTATACTTGGGTTAAATACTTCCCCTAATTATTGATGCATGGCACCACCAGAAAAATAATATTTCTATGGAAAAATGGAGCAAATACATGGGAGATTGGGTCATGCTAGAAATGTCCACATGGTGTTTGATAAACAAAAAATTTTCATTGCACTTTCTTTATATTACTTTATTAGGAAAACAGTGTTTGGTCATATAGTGTGTAATTAATGACTACAAAACATTCAAATCTCAGCTTTCAAAATTTAAATGAGAAATTTAAATTTATTTCTCTGAACATGATTTTGTTTCTTTATTTGTTTGAGGTGCAGTCTCGCTCCGTCCTCTGCCGTCCAGGCTGGAGGACAGTGGTGTGATTTCTCCTCACTGCAACCTCTGTCTCCCAGGTTCAAGCAATTCTCCTGCCTCAGCCTCCCAGACAGCTGGGACTGCAGGCCCCTGCAACCATGCCTGGCTAATTTTTGTATTTTTAGTAGAGGCAGGGCTTCACATGTTGGCCAGGCTGGTCTTGAACTCCTGACGTCAAATGATCCACCCACCTCGGCCTCCCAAAGTGCTGGGATTACAGGCATGAGCCACCATAACCGGCCTGAGCATTTCTTTTTAATATCAGATCTTGTGCTTGAAATGGTAAGATGAAGTTCCTGGTCAAGCCTTTTAAATGATGATATTTTAAAGTTCTTGATGTAATCATCAATAAAACTTTGTTCATAATAAGCTTGCAGAAAAAAATACCACAGTTGAAATCATATTTAAAGATTTGAACAGCTCTTCTTTGTATTTCATTGACAAATCAATGTTGAAATTGCTTGTGAACGTGGGAATGGATTTTGAAGCTAATTCAACATTGTAAATTCAACTATTTAAAATTATTGATGAAGATCTAATTTGCAGGATATGGATGCATTGTTAGAGCAATATCCTGAAGGTAACATAAATATAAAAAGGGTATATTCACCGTAAAAGGATAAACTAATGTATATGAAGACAGAAATACAGGGTTCGAGGCTGTTATACCCACCAAGAGTCCCTGCCTACCTTAATAGACCTTACCTGCCACTGTGTGAGTCAACCCTTGGGCACCTGAAACATCCACTCTGCCTAACAGCAACATAGAATTATTGACCCTGATGGAAGGCAATATGCTCTGCATCTGATCACTAAAAAAGTCATCAGGGTGGTTCACTGCTGACCAGCATGTGGCAGTGAGGTAATTAGTGCCAGATGTTGCTCATTTTGCTTGCCAACTGCAGAGAACTTGAGTTTATCACAGACTTGCCTGCTCTGAGGAGCTCTGGGGGAGGTTTGTGCCAAGGCAGAGGCAACTGGTGGTGAGATGGTTTTGGCTAAGCTCCATTTTGCTGGCTTCTCTGACTCTTTTCACAATATTCTGGGTACCAGTTAACTGGACCCTAATAAGAGATTGTAAGGACAATTTCCCAATTAAACACACGAGGAAGCTGGGGCAATGAAAGATCAAACATTTTATGAACTGTGACCCAGATTGTTAGGTGGGGAGTGACTATTTGAATGTGGCTCCAAAGTTGGTGCTGCTAACCACCACATTCTACAGACTTCCTTTGATTTGCTCAAAATGAAACAAAAAAAAATGGCACAATTAAATAATCATGGATCTGTTGCATTAATATTAACTACTTCCAGTGTGTGACCTGTTGATCTATAGATTGCAAACATTTGCAGAGTTGCACTACATAAAAATCATGGCCTTTTGCAACTCATCGTGACTTTCATTCTTATTTAACAAAATTAACTAACAAGAACTAGTTTGTCTATAAATTTAGTATGTTACAATGATATGAAAATTGTGGTTGTAGTTGTAGTTTGTACAGTATTTTTTAATTTTCCAGGAATCTGGCATGGTGCTAATAATATCAATAAAATTGCATTGGTAGTTTTTTTCAGGGTGAAACAAATAGAATTTTAAAAATTGATTATTCATTAAATTAGAGCTACAGTAACAATAAAAAGTCATATCTATACTAAGGAAATAATAAGCCATTCTGAGTATTATTATTCAAGAATACTCTTGGTTTATTAGGTTTTATATGAGATTTGACTAGTTAACATTATTATACAAAACTCTATAGATAATAAGTATTACTGTATATTTTCATAAGCTATATAATTACATTATATCAGCAAAACTAGAAGTTTTAGATTGATGAAAAATAAATCTGGTCAATTTTTCTGACACTTAGATCTTTAGAAATCATAGCATCTTCCAAAATGAAGCAGATGTAACCATATTTTGATTTCAATCAAGTACTCAAAAATAAAGATAAGATAAAGCTTGAGCTCAAGATCTTCCAGAAAAAATGTATGTTATAAATGATGTTATTCTGATTTAGTTCTTGCTTTTTCCAATTTGTTTATTTTTATGTGATTTAGCTTTATAAGTTGCAATTTTAAAAATGGAATGCTGAGTTTATGATGAACTATATTGTTTGCTGAAAGCAACAGCAAAGAAAACCATTCTAGCCCCCCAAGTGGAAAACTGCCCAGGGTATTCTAAAGTAGTAAACAGTATGTGTATATCATACACCAGTTAAAGTAATTTTGTAAGAACGGGTTTGATGCTGATTTGGGAATGAATGATCCCATCACCTGGGTAGGGAGCATAGTACCCAACAGTTAGTTTTTCAATCCTCGTCCCCTCCCTCCTCTTCCCTCTAATAGCCCCCAGTGTCTATTGTTGCCATCTTTATGTCCATGAGTATCTGAGGTTTAGTTCCCACTTATAAGTGAGATCATGTGGTATTTAGTTTTCTGTTCCTACATTGATTTGTTTAGGATAACAGCCTCCAGCTCTAAACTTGATGCTGCAAAGGATATAATTTCATTCATTTTCATGGTTGTGTAGTATTCTAAGGTGTTCTAAGGTGTATATGTACCACATTTTCCTTATTCAGCCCACCATTGATGGGCACCTAGGTTGATTCCATGTCTTTGCTATGGTGAACAGTGCTGCAATGAACATGTGAGTGCACATGTCTTTTTGGTAGAATGATTTATTTTCTCTTGGATATATATCCAGTAATGGGATTGCTCAGTCAAATAGTAGTTGTTTTATGTTCTTTGAAAGATCTCCAAACTCTTCCACAGTGGCTAAACTAATTTACATTCCCACCAACAATATTTGTGTTACCCTTTCTTTGCAGCCTTGCCAGCATCTGTTATTTTTTGACTTTTTAATAATATACATTTTGACTGGTGTGAGATGGCATTTTATTGTGATTTTGACTTGCATTTCTCTGATAATTCATGATGTGGAGCATTTTTTATATGTTTGTCAACCACTTGTATGTCTTTTTTTTTTTTTTTTTTTTTTTGAGACAGAGTCTCACTCTGTCGCCCAGGCTGGGATGCAGTGGCACGATGATCTCGGCTCACTGCAACCTGTCTCCCAATCTCCAGGTTCAAGTGATTCTCCTGCCTCAGCCTTCCAAGTAGCTGGGACTGCAGGTGCCTGTCACCACACCCAGCTAAATTTTGTATTTTAGTAGAGACAGGGTTTCACCTGGTCTCAAATTCCTGACCTTGTGATCTGCCTGCCTTAGCCTCCCAAAGTGCTGGGATTACAGGCTTGAGCCACCATGCCTGGCCATGTCTTCTTTTAAGAAGTATCTATTCATGTCTTTTGCCCACTTTTTCACTTTTTAACGTTTTTTGTTTTTGTTTCTTGTTGCTGTTGTTTTCGTTTTTGCCTGTTGGATTGTTTAAGTTCCTTATAGATTCCGGATATTAGACCTTTGTCAGATGCATAGTTTGTGAATAGTTTCTGCCATTCTGTAGATTGTTTGTTTACTCTGTTGATAGTTTCTTTTATTGTGCAGAAAGCTCTTTTTTATTAGGTCTTACTTGTCAATTTTTGTTTTTATTGCAATTACTTTTGAGGACTTAGTCATAAATTATTTCCCAAGGCCAAAGTCCAAAATGGTGCTTTTTACGTTTTCTTCTAGGATTTTTATAGTTTGAGGCATTACATTTAAATCTTCAATCCATCTTGAGTTAATTTTTATATTCAGTGAAATATGGGGTCCAGTTTCATTCTTCTGCATATAACTAGGCAGTTATCCTAGCACCATTTATTGAATAGGTAGTCCTTTCCCCACTGCTTATTTTTGTCGACTTTGTCAAAGATCAGATGGCTGTATTAGGTGTGTGGCTTTATTCCTGGGATCTCTACTCTGTTCCATTGGTCTATGTACCTGTTTTTGTACCAGTATCATGCTGTTTTTGTTAGTGTAGCCTTATAGTATAATTTAAAGTTGAGCAATAAGATGTCTCTAGCTTTGTTCTGTTTGCTTCAAATTGCTTCAGCTATTCAGGTTCTTCTTTTAGTTCCATATGAATTTTAGAGTAGCTTTTTTCTAATTCTGTGAAGAAAAAATGTTGGTAATTTGATAGGAATACCTTTAATTCTGTAGATATTAAATGATATTGAGTCTTTCAATCCATGACCATAGATTACTTTTCTGTTTGTTTGTATCATCTCTGATTTATTTCAGTAATTTTTTGTAGTTCTTCTCATAAAGACATTTCACCTCCTTGGTTAGGTGTATTTCTAAGTATTTTCTATTTTTGTGTGTGATTGTTGTGAATAGGATTGCATTCTTGATTTGGCTTTCAGATTGAATATTATTGTTGTATAGAAATACTACTTATTTTTGTACATTGATTTCGTATCCTGAAACTTCGCTGAAGTCATTTGTCAGTTCCAAGGACCTTTTTGGTGGAGTCTTTAGGGTTTTCTAGGTATAGAATCATATCAGCAGAGAGATCGTTTGGCTTCTTTCCCTATTTGGGTGACTTTTATTCTTTCTTTTGCTTGATTGCTCTGGCTAGGATTTCTAGCCAGTACTGTGTAGAATAGAATGGGTGAGAGTGGACATTCATGTCTTGTTCCAGTTCTCAAGGGGAATGCTTTCAGCTTTTGCACATTCAGTACAATGTTGGCTGCAGGTTTGTCCTATATGGCTGTTATTATTTTCAGGCATGTTTCTTCAGTGCCTAGTTTCTCAAGGGTTTTAATCATAAAGGGATGTTGGATTTTATTGAAGTTTTTTCCTGTGTCTATTGAGATGATCATATGGTTTTTGTTTTTAATTCTGTTTATGTGATGAATCGCATTTATTAATTTGTGCAATGTTGAACCAACTTTGCTTCCCAGGAATAAAGCCTACTTGATTGTGATGAATTAACTCTTTGATGTGCTGCTAGATTTGGCTTGCTAGTATTTTACGGAGAATTTTTGCATCTGTGTTCATCAGGGATATTGGCCTGTGGTTTTCTTTTTTCATTGTATCTGGTTTTTTTTTTCTTCATTTTTTTTATTATTATTATACTTTAAGTTCTGGAGTACATGTGCAGATCTTGCAGGAATGTTACATAGGTAGAAGTTTTGGTATCAGGCTGATGCTGGCCTTGTAGAATGAGTTAGAGAAGAGTACCTTCTCTTCAGTGTTTTAGAATACTTCAAGGTGAATTTGTACCAGCTCTTCTTTGTACTTCTGGTAGAATTTGGATTGAATTCATCTGCTCTGGGCTTTTGGGGGCTAGCAGCGGGGTTTTATTTGGCTTTGTTTTTGTTTTTTCTAAATCCATTTTGGAACTCATTATTGGTGTGGTCAGGGTTTTAATTTATTGCTGATTCAATCTTAGGAGGTTTTTTCCAGGAATTTATCAATTTCCTCTAGATTTTCTAATTTGTGTACATAGAGATGTTCATAGTAGTCTCTGAGGATCTTTCTTTTGTATTTCTGTGAGATCATTTGTAATACCACCTTTGTTGTTTCTGATTAAACTTTTTTGGATCATCTCTCTTTTGTGCTTTGTTAATCCAGCTAGCATTCTGTCAATCTCATTTATTGTTTTTTGGTTTTGTTGATTTTTTTGTGTATATTTTTGGGTCTCAATTTTATTCAGTTCTGCTCTAATAGTTATTTCTTTTTGTCTCCTACCTTTGGGGTTAGTTTTCTCTTAGTGTGATGGTTAAGTTATTAATTTGAGAGCTTTCTAACTTTTTGAAGTAGACATTTAGCACTATAAACTTTTCTCTTAATACTGCTTTTGCTGCATCCTAGAGATTTTGGTATGTTGTGTTTCTGTTTTCATTTATTTCAAATATTTCTTATTTGTGCCTTAATTTTGTTAGTCTGAAAATTTTCCTCACTAATGCAACTGAATAATCAGTATTTATGTTCCTTTTTGTGGATTTCTTAATTACATCCTTTCCTGGCTAACTAGTGTCATACCTGTCTTACTTTTCCTAAATTAAAGATTTGTCCATGATGCTATATGTGTAACAGAAATCTTTGTGTTATATTCAAAACTGTCAATTTTTGCTTTATATAATTTACTTTATGTACATTTGATTTTATAATGTTTTATTGAAGTCTGAGATGCACAAAAAACACAGATATTTAGTGTACAGTTTGATGAGTGTTTATCTATATGTAAACTCTTGTAATGACCATACACAGAGATTTTTAGCAGCCTAAAAAGTTCCTTTATGCCTTCCCAGTCAAAACCTACTCCTCCCAATCCCCTGTAGCATCTATTCTATGACCATACATTAATGTTTTCTTTTTTGCCTTCATATACATAGAATCATAGTATTTCGTGTCTGGTTTTATTCACTCATGACAGTGAGAGTCATCAATGTTGTTGTAGGTAGCAGTTTTATTTTGCAGCTGTGGGGCTTACCATTAAATAAATATACCACAATATATCTACCCATTCTACTGTTGATGGGTATTTGCATTGTTTACTATTTAGGGCTATTATGAATAAGCTGTTACTTATTGTACAAATAATTTTATAAACATATTTTGGGCATGTGTCTTTAGGTGTTCACATATACTCATTTCTCTCTGACATATTTATATAAATATTTATAAGGATACATAACATTTCTGGGTGAAGGAACATGTAAACATCTAGTGTTAGGAGATATTACAAAACTGGTTTTCAAAATGATTGTCCCAGTTTACACCCACAAGAGCAATATATGAGAGTTCTAATTCCTCTACATTCCTGCCAATATTCTTATGTTTGGTCTTTTTAATTATAGCCATTCTCAGAAGTGTATTTCAGAATCACATTGTGTTATTATTTTAATTTCTCAGTTTTTAACTTTATTTTTCTAACTTCTTTATCAATATGAGGAACATATCACTTGGAGTACCACTCTAATAATCACTGCATATATACTATCCATTTGCAATTCTATTTCCTGCTTCAAGACATTACTGTTTAACCACAATGTTTTCTAATGAGAAATATTAATTTTTATCAATTTAACTTTCAGTACCTATGTATATGTAAGATTATTATATTTTTATGGATTATTGATAAATTACTAGGTTTCCTAGCACTGAATCTTTGTTATATAACCAGAATAAAAGCAATTTATTATGCTGTTAACATGTCAATATACTGTTTGCTTAGAATTTTGTTTACTTGGAATGCTTTTATTATCATCCACATGCAAGCTTGGCTTGCTGACATTTTAAGTGCTACATTTTGGGGGCATTAATATCAAGGTTATGTTTCCTTCATAAAAGAAACTGGTGGGAAGCTGAGGCAGGTGGATCACCTGAGGTCAGCCGTTCAAGACCAGCCTGGCTAAGATGGTGAAACCCTGTCTCCTCTAAAAATGCAAAAATTAGCCAGGGCATGATGGTGTACACCTCCAGGTACTTGGGAGGCTGAGGCAGGAGAATTACCTTAACCCCTGGAGGTGGAGGTTGCAGTGAGCTGAGATCGCACCAGTGTACTCCAGCCCGGATGACAGAGCAAGACTCCGTCTCAGAAAAAAAAAACCTAGGAGTTTTTCTGTTTCTCTTATCTAGAACTGGTCAAACAGAATTGATTAGATTAAATTCAAAGCATAGTAGAATTTTCTTTGCCACTCTCTAGTCTGATTTTTTTCCAGGAAGTAACAATTTGACAGCAACTCTTATTTCTTCTGTGGCATTTGGCTTACTTATGTTTTCTTACTGTCAATGTAGTAAACTGGCTGAAAGCATGGAATCTGGTACCAGAAAACCATGGTTAGACTCTTTACGTCACCATTTACTAGCTGTGTGTCCCTAGGCAGATTGCTTCTTCTGTGCCTCTATTTCTTAATTTGAAAAATGAGAATAATTAAAACAATAAGAATAATAATACCTCATAAGTTTGTTGCAAAGAATAAAAGAATTAAGGTATGTAAGCTCTCAGAAGAGTGCCTGGCACAGAAAAAAAAAAAAACATTTAGTGCTATTGTCTTATGTCTTCTGGGGGCAATTTAGACCATTTGCATTCTGTAGAAAATGTATTTCATGAAATTAAATAGCATAATTTGGATAGAGCCATCTCTTTTGCCTCTTTCAATTATTATTATTTCCCCATTATCATTTTTTATGGTTTATTGGCATATTCCCCTCTTTATTCTTTGACTGGTTTTGCTAATGGTTTTAACAGTTTTATGGTCTGTTTTTTTCCCCCAAATAACTAACGTGAGATTGTTTTCAGTTTCTATCATTTTTATTTACTTTTTTCCTTCTGTTTCTTATAAGTTTATTTTAGTTAGTTTTTCTAAGTTCTTGTGTTGGGTGTTTTAATTTTTTCTTTTTTTTTTCTTGATTATTTAGATAGTTATTTTATCTGATCTGTATGCCAAAGGTCCAGATATACAGTCTTACAATTATTTTTGTATTCCAGATATTTTGCTATGTGGTACAGATTTTCTCTTTTACCAAATAATTTTTAAGAATGCTTTTTATCTGTTTTTTATACTTTTTATTTTCTTATAATAGATGTTGCCTTATTCTGCAATAATCTTATAAGTTCATTAATATTAAATTTGATCAGAAAATTAGTCTTTTTAAATTTATGAATTTTACTGAGGTTATGTTAATATATGGTCAATTTTTGTTTATAGCTCCATGGACACTTAAAAAAGACATAACATCTGTTTTCTAAGCATATGAACCCATATCATTATTCAAGTTATTAACACCTTTTGTAGTCTTGCTTAAATTTTGTTTGCTTTATCTGACATGATTGGATAATAGTGGACTAAAGACTATCCTTAATGAGTTTTTCATCTGTATTTCTCATAGTCTTTACCTAATGAATACTGATACTATATTATTTGGTGCACAGATATTAATAGATTATTACACTTTCTCATGTAATTTATTTTTATCCAATTTCGCTCTAGTCTGAAGTTAAGATGATAAGTCCTTTACTTTTTGCTTGTATTTCCTTTACTTATTTATTTATTTATTTAGAGATAGGGTCTTACTCTGTCAATGAGGCTGGAGTGCAGTGGTGTGATCATAGCTCACTGCATCCTCAAACTTCTGGGTTCAAGCAATCCTCTCATCTCAGCCTCTCAAGTAGCTAGAACTACAGGCATGCATCACAATGCCCAGATAATTTTTTTTATTTTTGTAGAGATGAGATCTTGCTATGTTGCCCAGGCTGGTCTCAAACTCCTGGGCTCAAGTGATCCTCCTGCTTCAGCCTCCTAAAGTGCTGGGATTACAGTCATGAGCCACCCTGCCTGGCCTGTTTGTATTTTCGTGCTATGGCTTTTCCTATCCTTTCAGTTTCAGCATGTCTAATTTTTTTTTTTTTTTTTTTTTTTGAGATGTAGTCTCGCACTGTCACCCAGCCTGGAGTGCAATGGCGCAATCTTGTCTCACTGCAACCTCTGCCTCCCAGGTTCAAATGATTCTCCTGCCTCGGCCTCCCAAGTAGCTAGATTACAGGAGCTCGCCACCATGCCCAGCTAATTTTTGTATTTCTAGTAGAGATAGGGTTTTACCATGTTGGCCGCCCTGGTCTTGAACTCCTGACCTCGTGATCCAGCCGCCCTGGCCTCCCAAAGGGCTAGGATTAGAGACATGAGCCACCATGCCCAGTGTCTAAATTATTTTTTAAAGATGTATCTTATGAGGCAACTATTATTTGTGTTTTGCTTTGTAATTCAATCAGAAAGTTTTCTTTGTGTGGGTTCCTTAGACCATTTGTATTTATCAATACATTATCTTGGTCTTATCTCTGTCATCACATATTCTATTATACTTTAAAATTTATGCTTTCTCTTTTTACTATTCTTCTGCTTTATTTGTTTTATTTTGTTTTTAGTCTGTTTCTTCAAATAATGTCTACAATTAATATTTTTGTTCCAGTAGTTACTTTTATACCTGTATATCTAAATAATACCTTATTTATTGTCATTTTCTACAGTATTTGACTTAATACATTATATGATCATAAGAGAATTAATATTGTCCCCTTTGTTCCTTTTCCTGCTTTATTTCTCTGTCATCCAATTTTTGAGGAACATACTTTTTCAGTGATATTACTTGATTTCTCAGTTTTGAAACCTATTTTGACCAACAGTAATGAAAGATAAGGAGAAAAACAAACTTGTACTATTCATCCCTTTCTACCTTGATGTGCCTGTGGTATAGAACTGGGTATGCTTCCTGCTGCTGCACCTGGAAGAATCTTTCCATCTTCTCCAAATCGTCAACTCTACCGCCCTCAAGGACAGAAATGACTTAGTACACCTCAGTTCCTTCTTACTCTCTGGATGATCAGGGAGACTCAACACACTCAGTGGATGGAAAACTTTTCCCAGTCTGCTACTTCCCAGAATTCACCCAAGAACTCCAAGAAAAGCAACAAAAGCTCTGCACAGTTCTCTCTGCCTAGACCCTAAGAAAACCCAAGACCTCACTTGAACCCAACTGCAAGGAGTCAAGTAAGTAAAAATACACGGCTGCTGTGTTTTTGCTTTATGTTTAATTATTTACCCTTCATATAACTATTTATGGGAGAGAAGGGAGCATTTGAGGAGCTGGACTTATTGAATCACTTAAAAATGGCATTTTTTTCCTAGAAGTAAGTTTGTTGTTATTGTTGGTCTTTTCTCTATAAAATATTTCCCATGGACCTTAAGATTAGAATTACAGCAGTCACTTCCAGATATTGCTTATCTAAACCCCTCAAGTAAGGGGTATAATAATTGCCAGGACCACTATTTAGTAATTGCAGACTTTTTGATTCTGTAGAAATTAAATCATTTTAGTTTTTAAAATTGTAGATTTGTATTTATATCCTGTTATAGACAGAATGGAATTAGAAGCAGACTCACCGTATCTTCTGAATAAAACACGTCTATGTATATGAAAGAGAACAAATACTTTCCTCTTATTGCAAGCATTGCTTTGACCCTTTACTAGCAGTTGTTTATCCTAAGGGTCTTCTTCCTAATCTGCTTCTAAGTTCAAAACATTCTGGTATGTGTATCCTAAGAAAGCTTGACTATTAGTAAAGTGCCAGAGTCCCTCCTTCATCCCTAGGATCAGTAGGTCAGAAAAATGCCCAAAATTACATCATTTTATATTTCAATTAGAGGAAACATGAAACATTCGAAGACAAGTAAAATGCAAATTAATATCATGTGGCTTCACTTTGCTGATAAGAATGAAAACCAAGGGACTTTAACACTGCTTAATCCAGCTATAGCCACAATGCTAATCCTCAGTGTTCATGTCGAAAGCTTGAATTATCCCTCTTATATTCTGTGTGGCAAGCATCCTCAGGCACCCTCCAGGCTCTGGGGACAGGGGATAAAATGTACACTCTCTCTACCTTAGCCAAGGGTTCTCAGAAAAATTGGCATTTGCTATGCCTCACCACACCCATTTATTACAGGCCCAAATAATTCTCTGTCGGGCATTCATCTGGATCTAAACCTCAGCCTAGCCCCATTTTCAAAAGTTCAATTACTTAGACTAGGTAGTGTCTCTAGAGGCATAGAGCTGAAAAAATTCTGGTGCTATCACTGTTACTTCAAAAGCTGATTCTCATTCCACAGAATGAAATATTTATTTCCAAGAGAAGTTGAGGACGCTAAAGAGCATGTTTAGGTCGTCTGCACATTATCACTTCTGAATGCTTCTACTGCTTATTCTATTAGACAGTTCAGTGACTCAAAGCCAGAGGTTTTTATCCCCAAGTGAAAAGTCCTACATTTGGTCTAAAATTGCAAATATACTGAAGTGGAGAAAATGACATTCTGAAATTGGCCAAAAGATTTTATTTAACATCAGAGCACTCAGAGCGTTTCTGAACTAGCACCAAAATTTTATCTTTTTTAGAAACAGGGTCTAGCTTGGCACCCAGGCTGGAATGCAGTGATATGATCATAGCTCACTGCAGCCTCAAATTCCTGGTTTCAAGTGGTCTTCCTACCACAGCCTTCTAAGTAGCTGAGGCTACAGGTGTGTGCCACCACACCTGACTAGTTTTTTAACTTTTTTAGAGATGGGGATCTCGCTATGTTGCCCAAGCCAGTCACGAACTACTGGCCCCAAGCGATCCTCTCCATTCAACCTCCCAATTCCTTAAAATTACAGGTATAAGCTACCACACCCAGCTAAAAGTTTATCTTTTATAATTATATTCTTTGTGTCAATGTGTTTCATGACCTGTGAATACTTAATTGTTCTAGCTAGTAAGACTTTGTTTCATACAACCATGGTTTTACCTAACTTGTGTCTCAAAAATAGATGGTCATGATGGGTTTTTTTTTGGCACTGGGAAAGACAAATCATATCACCCTCTTACTTATCCAGGGGTTCTATCACTAGGCTGTCTCTATTTATTTCTTCCATAGTGCTAGATCATTCTATTTATTAAAAAAAAAACTACTGTAACCTGTGTATTTTTAAGCTTAGGCAAGTTCTGCTGGAAGTGTTTTTTAAACCTACTGTTTGAATAATTGAATCTTTGTCTTTTAAAAACTTAGTGGCTATTAGAAAGATTCACAAGGTGTTTGTGTGTGTATGTGTGTGTGTGTGTGTGTGTATAAATTGTTCTTAGGGAAGACAGAAACATAATACTCCAGGTTTTTCTGAACATTACTCAAAACTCATGCTATTCAGGAATTTAAGGCTTTCTTGGGGTTCTATGGTTATTCTTTGATAAGTAAAGAATAAGCCAGGAAAAAAATAACCAAGGAGAAAACACCTACCTTTGTTGATGGATGAAAATGTGGTATCAAGAATGCTGAAGCAGCAAGACAGAATAACACCATGATAATAATTCACAGTTACCTGAAGCACAAGGAACCACCCGAGGCCAGCTGAATGGCTTCAACACTCATCAGACATAAACAGAGCAAACATATCCTCTATTTCCAGCATGGGCTTATATTTTTTGCAATATTCTATATGGTAATGCTGCTAAAATTTTCACAATAACTGGCAAATGTCCTTCAGCATTCTGCCTATATAGAGTCTAATAGAATGTCCTGACCGATGTCTCATAGAGCAGCACACTAATCTTGAATCTGTCCCCAACAGATACGAAATTTCAGTCAATTCACTAAGCCTGTATACATGAGCTCTATGGCAACATCAGTTCAGAACAATTTCAACATGACTTTTGGACACATCAGCAGACCATGTAGCAACAGGACAGAGGATCAAGATGAAATCACTCTTCTGTGGAGAAACAGAAACTCAGAACTTCAGGTATGCTTCTGAATGTCTAGCCCATTCACTCTACCCAGATGACTATTTCATGATACTTTTTTCTCCTCAATACTCCAACATCTCCTCTGCAAATGTTCTAGCAGCAAAAACAGAAGCACTCAGAAGACATCCTCTTCCTCCTCCTCCTCCTAGTCCACCAAGTCCACCAAAATCAAGCATCTGTGCTCATGTACACTGCAACCCTCCTCTATAATGAAGGAACAGCCTTTCTCCTAGATGAAGTCAATTCCCCCACCTGTGTCCTGGATCCCAACCTTGCTCACCTACTCAGAAACTTGCTCCTGAGATTACCGAGGCCATCTTGGAAGTGGATTCACATGAGGGTTATGGAATAGGGTATGGTTACCATCTCCCTAGGGAAACGACTTGGTCCTAATGTGGAGATGGGGTAGGCTGTGAACTCGAGTCTCTCCTGCTCTTTGTGGCGCAACTTCAGGAACACATTCAGCATGCTGACTCCCACCCCGGGAGCACGACGAAGAAGATGAGAGTCTTTCACATGCAAGCTGAGCCTTCTCTGCCATGGGCAGCACTCAACATAGGCCACCCCAGCTGTGGATGGGACCAACCCAGCAGCTGAGAAATCGGAGACACAACAATTGCCGCCCTCCTCAACTTGGACAGTGGCAGCGCCAGAAGCCCCTAAGGTTTTATTTTCAAGTCCAAGTAGTAGCACTGTTATCCTAGTTTCTCCAGCCAACAAATATAGAGTAACTTTTGATTCTCATCTTTATCCCAAATCCCACCCGTAATCCATTAACAGACCGTGTCGTCTCTTAACTTCTTCTTACCTCTAGAACTCAGTCTGAGAGCTCAGTCATTACCTTTCACCTGGAAACTGAATAAGCCTCTAAGTCATCTGTCTGTTTCTTCTTTTGCCTTTCTACCTTCGTAGTCTGCTTATCTACTGCAATGTGACAAACTTTATTAGGGCCAAGTGACTTGAAAACAATGATTTTATTGTTTTTCATGGTTCTGAGTGTGGACTGGGCTTGGCTGAGTGATTATTTGGCTGCTTTCACTTGGTGTCTTTAACACAGTTGGAGGTAGAGAGTGACTTGAGTAGTGAGAAAGCTGGACCTCCCTCTCTTATGGAGTCTCAGGGCCTGTCCTCCCTGTGTGATCTTTCAGCAGAGTAATCAGGCTTTTTCCATGATAGCTAAAGACTCCCGAAGTGAGTGGTTCAAGAAAGAGGAATCAGAAGTGAACAGTCCTCATAGATGCTGGATGTGTAATGAGCACATGTCTTCTGTCATATTTATTGGGTAACATATGTCAAAGGCCAGCCCAGACTCACGGTGGTAGGAGAGGACTTGAGAAAAATATGGCTTCTGAAGAGTGTGGGCCATTGGGCTCCATCTTTGGAGGCTAGCTGCATATTCTCCAGAGTTATCCTTTCAAATAGAAATCCCATTATGTCACCCTCTGCTGTCAACACTCCCAAAGACTCTCCATCTAACTAAAGATAAATTTCAAAGTCCTTAGCATGGCCTACCAGATCCTACATGGTCTTGCTCTTGGATGCCTCGCTAATATTATTCACTCCCAGTCTCTTGGCTACGCCACACACGGTGTTCTGGTATTCTAAATTATCTGGATAATTGCCTCCATTCTTCAGTGCATCTGACATTTATAGTCTCCAGAGGACCCCAGGAAACTCACGTTTAAACAAAGTCACAGGCATAAGATGAACAGATAAGAAATTATTGTTCCTGCAGAGCTGAGACACTTACAAATAGAATTTCAATCACTTTTTAGGACTTTATGGCCTATAGATGCCCATCACATTCATCACATCTCTTGACAATGGCATTACAGGCAGAGTGAGAATTACTTCCCTCATTTTCAGGTTAACAATCCAAATCTTTTAACATAGTGACTTGTCAAATGTTAGAGATGTAATAAGTGGTTGATCCATAACATAGAACTAACTCTTCTAATTACTTGCTTAGTATTATTCTTACTGTCTCATAATAAAAGACCAGAGAGAAGAAACTGAGAGATACCAGACTGTTGAAAAAGAAAAAATAAAGTGTATCAATTTATACTTGTAGTGTGCTGTCTTATCTCCTCAATTCAGTTATTGGATAAAAATTAAATTGCTCCTTTGGAATTTGCTTTTTACATCGTAAACACTAACCAGAGACATGTGAGCACAAAATGGAGTCTTCCCAGAGCCTTTTTCTTTTCTTTGAAGTGGAGTCTTTCTCTGTGACCCAGGCTGGAATGCGGTGGCTAGATATTGGTTCACTGCAACCTTTGCCTCCGAGGTTCAAGTGATTCTCCTGCCTCAGTCTCCCAAGTAGCTGGGAATACAGGTGTGTGCCACTACGCCTGGCTAATTTTTGTATTTTTAGTAGAGACAGGGTTTTACCATGTTAGCCAGGATGGTCTCAATCTCCTGACCTTGTGTTCCACTCACCTCAGCCTCCCAAAGTGCTGGGATTACAGGTGTGAGCTACTGTGCCTGACCTTTTTTCTTTTTTTTTTAAGATGGACTAAGGTGACTTGAACTTCTTTTTCTCCCTACCTGGTATTTATTCATGTGTCAATATATTCACACTTTCCTTTCTCCTTTTGTACATTCAACAATATTTGTAAATGCCACATACTTCCAATTTATGCAACTCTTTTGTAGGCCATGCCACCACTGCAAAGTAAACAGAAGCCAGGACTTCTGCCTAAAAGAAGTTTGAAATGTAGCTGAAGGAATGAAAAATAGATACAAGGCAATGTGAGAACAAAGCAAGAGATTTAGCCACAAATGCAAAACTAAAGTAAAGGTGAAAGTGTGAAAAGCTTTTTAAAAAGTTTATGACCTCTTATTGGAAGATCTAAAATGATACTGCTCCTAGGCATAGACTGCTTCTCACATCACAACCAAGCATAAATGCTTCTCCATTGTTACTGAAACAGTTATTCTCTACAAATAGTTGAGGGGTATCACAAGATATAGAAATTTTTTAGTGAGTTTCTGAGCTATGTATTTGATCTAAATATTATATTATCAATCTGACTCACAATCTCACAATCTGAATTACAAAATATATAGTGGAGCCTTGAACAGCACAGGTTTCAACTTCATGAGTCCACTTATATGCAAATTTTTTTCAATAAATATACTGGAAAATTTGTGAAGGTTTGGGACAATTTGAAAAACCTCACGGATGAACCACATAGCCTAGAAATGTCAAAAAAAAATAAATAAGAAAACGGTATGTCATGAATGCATAAAGCATGTGTAGATACTAATGTATTTTATCATGTACTATAATAAAAAATATATGTTTATAATAAAAAGTTAAATACATCAAAACTCACACACAAACACAGACCATATAGGGTACTATTGGCAGTTGAGATAAATGTAAACAAATGTAAAGATGCAGTATTAAATCATAACTGTATAACAGTAACTATACTAGTGTAATCATTTTATAACCATATTTTGTTGCTATTGCAGTGAGCTTAAGTGTGAATATTCACTTCAAATCCTCTATCATGCTAATCATCTCCACCTGAGTAGTTTCTGTCTCCAGTAATTTGCACATGGTAGTAAAAAGTGATCTCTCACTATTCTCACCTATTTTTCGTTGTGTTTAGCACAATACCATAAACTTTGATATAAAGTGCCACCAGTGTCACTGGAAGTGCTTCTGAGGAACACAGAAAGATTATGGCATTACAAAAAAAAAAGTTGGACTGCTTGATATATACCCTAGATTGAGGTCTGCAGATACGGTTGCCCACCATATGAGACAGACAAATCATCCTGCAAACAGATGTCAACTTACCATATGGATAAGTACAGTACAACACTATAAATGTATTTTCTCTCCCTTATGACTTTTTTAATAACATTTTCTTTTCCTTAGCTTACTTTATTGTAAGAATACAGCCTATAAAACATATAACACACACATATGTATTATTTGACTGTTTATCATTAAGGCTTCCAGACAACAGGAGGTTATTAGTCGTTTAAGTTTTGAGGAAGTCAAAAGTTATACATGGATTTTTGGCTGTGTGGGGGTAGGGAGTAGGGGAAGTGCCCCAATCCCCACGTCATTCAAGTACCAATTAGACTTCAACACCTGCCTTATCCTGCAGACAAACATGCTCGTGTGCTTAAGATAAAACATCAGAGAGAGCAGTCTTTCATCACTAACTGCTGAAGTCCAGTAACGCAAGCTGTCTTGCAGAAAAGAGCACCCTCTCCTATACAATCTCAGCCTCAAAGTATGTTGTGATCTGACTAAATATAACAAGTTAGAGGAACAGAGTGGGGCACATTTTCAAAGCAGTATACCCAGAGATGTATTGCTTCGGACGCAGGCTGATACCTTGTCCAACAGCCATGTGACTTGTCTATCCATTTTATGAGAGCCAGGAAAAAGGAGATATCTCTGTTCTCAGTAGCAGGAAGGATTGTGCTTCTCCAGAGCCACTAGTTTTTGGACCTTATCAGACACATAACTGCTTATTTTCCTTTTCTAGTACGTGTATAACATCTCATGGTTACGAAGGTTAATTTTTTGTATCAACTGGCTTGATCCACATTGCCCAGATATGTGATCAAACATTCTGGATATTTCTGTGAGGGTATTTTGGACAAGATTAACATTTAAATCCAACTTTGAGTAAAACAGCTTGGCTTCCTTAACGTGGGCAGGCGTCATCAGTAGAGACCTGAGTAGAACAAAAGGTTGACCTCCCCTGAAAGAGAGAATTCTGTCAGAAGATGAGCTTGAACTGCAACATTGGTTCTTCCCCAATCTCCAACCTGCCAGCTTACCCTGAAGATTTGGTACTAGACAGCCTCCATATTAGAGAAAGCCAATTTCATAAAACAATTCTCTATATACTCTCCATATTCTCTATATATTGGTTCTGTTTCTCTGGAGAACCCTGACTAATCTGATGATATACATTTTGTACACTCATCATTCTTTCTATTTTAACACACTTTTTTATTCTTTACTCCTCTTTGATCTCCCTTACCTGGTTTCATTTTAATTTATCTTGGAAAAGAGAAAAGCTGTCCTTGACAGCCAGGGGCTGGCCTGGCATTTAGAGCTAGGCCTTGATGTTCTCTTCTGTAACATAATTTCAGAGAATATCAATATCAGATAAGGACAATTTGTGACTGTGATGGATTAAGCCAAAGACAAGACCACTCCAAAACTATGTCCAAATACAGGCAAAAAAATTGATATTGTTCAAACCACAAAACTGTCTAAACACACCCCTTTTATAGCTAAGATGAGTGGCTGATTTCAACCTCAGTCTAGTTTTCCCTCCTTTTGAATGTTATTTACCAAGATAGAATAACCCCAGTATCTGAGTACCCAATCCAGAGTAAAGCCTGCTTCCTTAACTCTTCTGAAAATCACTAACCTCAAACCAGAATTCTATATAAAAACAATTTTTTCTAAAATCCTTCTACTAAGGTAACTCACAGTTTCCTATGGTCTTTGTTGATACAAGCAATATTTTCAACTTGTTCTCTTACAGATGAATTTCTGATTGACTTTGTCTAGAGACCATTGACAATCTCAATTTATTATATGTATTATGAGTTGCCTTAAGTGATTTATGGATCAAATCAAGGTGACATGCAATATTTAAACAACAGTAGCATGAAAGGTGAAACTTGAAAAGCCCAGTAATAGTTTTGTATTTTATAAACACATTCTCAATGCTACTTTGACTCATTTCAATGTTTATTTTGGTATCGTATCACTAAAAACCAATATTGGATATCAAAAGCAGTTCATGAATTGTCTTAGAGTATTAAATTTTCCTAAGTGACTATACAATATCTTTTGCCTAAAGAAAACCATGTTTGTAATCCTCGTAATTCTAGGTCCTATGAGTATTCTTTAACAATGAAACGCTTTTTGACTGCCACTGTTAGTGCAACCACAAAAAGAAAAAATGTAGGATGTATAAATTCCATTTCAATTTAGGAAATAATTAAAAACTCAAATGATTTCTTAAGGGCCAAGCAAATGGGATGGGGACACAGAAGAGAAATACAAAGAGAAGACACAACATAATATGATAGACACAGATTTAAAAACAAAACAGATTTAAGGTTCTCTCTAGCCAAGACAGAATAACAGATATTTCATTAACCCTCACCGAAACAATAAAAAGGGAATAAGTATATTAAAAAAGTCTTTAAGACATTGTATGTCCAGCGACAAAGAATGGTGATCCCTGAGAGATGGGAAACAAGGTAAGCTTATGGTTGCCCTGGCTTAGTGCCTTGAGTTTCCAGGCCATAGCACAGGAAGAGGAAACGAAGGCAGAGCATCTGAGCTGTGAAGAGATGAAGCAAAGAGTCCAGGAAAAGCAAGGCAGCTAGAACTCACTGAGCAGAATACTGGAGATGAGAGGGTTGCACAGATAAAGAACCCTGGAATCTACATTTGGTCCCTCTTGAATATTCAACATAATACTGAACAGTGCAGAGGAAGCTATCAAAGGCTTGAAAAAGAACCACCCAACCGCCCAAACATGATTAGAGGGAATAGTACCTTGTACTCATCCAGCACTATAAATATTGCCTATTCCTACTAACAACATAGGAAACTATCATATTTTATGGGGCGTTGTGTAGAGTAGTCAAAACATCTCCTAATCTAATACTTTTACAAGTTTACTTTGTAAGTTTATCTAAAAACTTACAAAGGTAGATGGTTTAGGAAGGAGAATGATGTTTTCACAATTTTATTTATCTTCTTGAAAATTGGCCTGAGCTTCATTGATTTTCTCTGTTATTTTCCTGTTTTCTATTTCATTGTTTTCTTCTCTGACCTATATTATGTTCTTCCTTTTGCTTACTTTGGAATTAATTTTCTCCTCTGTTTTTAGTATCTTAAAGTAGAAGCTGAAGTCGTTAATCTGAGACACTATTTTGTCTACTATAGGACTTCCATGCTATGCATTTCCCTCTACATATTGCTTTAGCTACATCACACAAATTTTAATACACTGTGTTTTCATTTTCATTCACTTCAAAATACTTTTTAATTTCACTTAAGATTGTAGATCTTAGAAATATAGATCTTAAAGAACTCACTCGGAAATATTTCTTTTTATTGTTGCCTTGTAACTTAATTCTATTTTGCTCAATGAACATATTTTCTATGACTTGAAGCTTTTAAAATTTACTGGGACTCACTTTGTGTTACAGGATGTAGTTTTCCTTATTAAATGTTCCATGTGCACTTACAAAAATGGACAGTTTGGTCTTGCTCAAAGAAATATTCTGTATATGTCAATTAGGTCAAATTAGATGATAGTGTTATTCAAGCCTTCCATATCCTTACTGGTTTTTTGTCTGCTTGGTCTGTCAGTATTCACAATGGGTATTTAAATATTCAACACACATTATGGATTTGTCTATTTCTCCTTGGAGTGCTTTTAATTTTTTGGTTTTTGCTTGATAGATTTTAGGTGCTACTATTAAATGCATAAATATTTGGGATGATGTATTCTTAATGAATTGATCCCTTTATATCATATAATGCCTCTCTTTATTGCTGGCAATATTATTTATTCTTAAATCCACTTAGCCTAATGTAATAGAGGTGCCCCAGATTTCCTTTGATTACTATTAGCATGGCATTTTTTTAACGACTTTACTTTTTAACTTATTTGTTATTTTATCTCTTTTTCTTATTCCTTTTTTCTTTGGAGATTCTATTTTACATATATTAGGTCATGTAAAGTTTTCTGACAGCTTTTTGATGTTATCTTCATTTTGTTCATTCTTTTCCTCTTTGTATTTTATTTTGAAGAGTTTCTATTGCTAAGTCTATAAATTTTTCTTTTGCAGTGTCTAATGTGCTGTTAATCTCATCTAGTGTATTTATTATATCCATTATTGTAGTTTTCATTTCAAGAAGTTTGATACAGAGATTTTTCCTATATCTCTACTTAATATGGCTCTTTCATAGCTTCTTAAACATATGGACTATGACTCTTTCATAGCTTCTTAAACATATGGACTATAATAAAAATAACTGTTTTATTTTCTTGTCTAGTAATTCTATTATGTGTATTATTTGGTAATTGGATTGGTTGGTGTTTTTTCTTCATTATGGATCATATTTTTCTGCTTCTTTGGTACACTTGATGTATTAGAGTTCTCTAGAGGGACAGAACTAATAGGAGATATATATAGATATATAGATATAGATATATAGATATGAAGTATTAACTCACATGATCACAAGGTCCCACAATAGGCCATCTGCAAGCTCAAGAGAAAGGAAGCCAGTTGGAGTCCCAAAGCTAAAGAACTTGGAGTCTGATATTCAAGGACAGGAAACATCCTGTACGGGAGAAAGATGTAGGTTGGAAGGCTAGGCCAGTTTAGCCTTTTCAGTTTTTTCTGCCTGCTTTATATTCTAGCTGCACTGGCAGCTGATTAGATGGTGCCCACCCAGATTAAAGGTGAATACGCCTTTCCCAGCCCACTGACTCAAATGTTAATCTCCTTTGGCAACACCCTCACAGACACACCCAGGATCAATACTTTGCATCCTTAAATCCAGCCAAGTTGACACTCAGTATTAACCATCACATTTGGTAATGTGTTATTATTATAGGCCAACATTATGAATTTTACTTTGTTGGATGCTAAATATTTTGCATTTTTATAAATATTCTTAATCTTTTTTCTGGGACAGAAGATAAGTTACTTAGAAACAGAGATTTTTACAGGTCTTGCTTTTAAGCTTTGTTAGGGAGGTGCAGAGAAGCATTTATTGTAGTGTTAATTTTCCCCACTACTGAGGTGGAAGACATTTGTGTACTTTTCTTGATGCCCCATGAATTAGGAGGTTTTTTTACTCCGGTGGAAGAAGAACTATTCTTAACCCTAGTGGAAGCATCGTTGGCTCTTAATGCGTTCAGGTAGTTCTTCAGCTGGCCTCAATTTCCTCACACGTATGTACTGATTAGTAAACACCTGAAGTTTTGAGAAAGACCCATGCAGTTCTGTCTATATGCAGCACTCTCTTCTCTGATATTCTGCCATAGTTACTCAATCCACCTTGTCCTCCAGGGTTACCCAGCTCTCTCTTCCCAATTCAGGAGACCACCAGGTTCTGTTTGGATTTTTCCTCCCCATGTTGCATCCTCAAAACTTTCTTCAAGCAGGAAATTTTCAGGCTCACCTTGTGTGTTTCACATTTCCCAGGCATCACTGTTCTTTGTTTCCTGATGTCCAATAAGTTGAAAATCATTTTCTCAGGCTAGAGGTTAAATCTAATCTTTGTAATTCCGTTTCTACTGGAAGCAGAAGTCCAAGAATTAAGGTTTTAAATTTATAAAATACTGATCCCAAATAGAAAAAGAATCCAAATTTAACATCAGATTCCCTGATTCTGCTAAACGGTTGGTGCAAAAAGCTGCATGGCTAATAAAAATAGAAAGAGTTGATATTTTATTCATTTTTTTCACTTCATACACAATAAAGGGAAGAATTAATTTTTCCATTAAAGACATCTGAGTCTGCTACTACCCTTACTTTCTAACCTGCTATGGACTATTAATTCTCCCATCAGCTACTTCAGAGGGAGAACACCAAATGGATTGACTGGATAGCTGTCATTTGTTTTGAACACCTTTTTCTGCATTGAGAACAACATAAAGAATCACCCTGGGAATGATTCAGGGAAGTGAAGATGACAAACAGTGCTCAGTTGTATTTTCCTTTGACTGCTTCTTTATGGACTTCATGTTGTACTTGGGTTGAAGTTCATGAATTTAAACCCTGATAACTAATAAACCATGTTCCAAACTCTTCAACTATAATTGTTCTTTATTTTGCTCTGCTCTAAGGGATACTAGCACTCACTGTATCTCAAAACAATTTTCCACTCTATTTAACTTCTGTATTTATTTAATAAGTATTTATTGAGTACTTACTAAGTCAAAACACTGTATGAGACACTGAGCATTAAATACATGAGACAAAAAATTAGGCTCTGAGCTAATAAAATACCTAATATTGTAGGAAATAGGTAATACACATAAACAAATGAATATGTATTTAAATACAAATTGTGGCCAGGGGCAGTGGCTCATGCCTGTAATCTCAGCATTTTGGGAGGCCAAGGTGGGTGGATCACTGAAGGTCAGGAGTTTGAGATCAGCCTGGCCAATATGGTGAAACCTTGTCTCTACTAAAAATATAAAAATTAGCCAGGTATGGTGACAAACGCCTGTAATCCCAGCTACTACGGATGCTGAGGCAGGAGAATTGCTTGGACCTGGAAGGTGGAGGTTGCAGTGAGCTAATATTGCACTGCTACACTCCAGACTGGGCAACAGAGCTAGACCTCATCTCAAAAATAAATAAATAAATAAATACAAACTGTGTTAGATGCTGGAAGGAAATTAACAAGCAGCTCTGCTAGAAAATCAAAAGCTCATCAATTTTGATAATATAGGGGAGTCCTATCTACAATGGGAACATATGAACTAACCCACTAAGTGAAAAGAACTCATAACAAGAATAGCACAAACGAGAGTAGGTGAAGGGGTATGTTTGTGCTGAAATATTAAGCAAGAACTTAGTGTGTTCAAGGAAATGGAATAAAGTCATGGTGGCTGAAGCACAGCAAGGGAGAAAGTAAAACCAGATGAGTTTGGAAGATCATCAAAAGCCATACAACTCAAGGGCCTGAATGCAGTGGCCATTTAAAGCAGGGGAAGACCTTTCTGGTTCGGGGAACTAAGTGAACAATGATGTCATTTGCTAAATGAGAACAAACTGAATCATAAAAAGTTTTAGAAATGAAATAAAATGTTAAGCTTTGGGCCCATTGGGCTTGGGATGCTAGGAGTTATCAAAATAGAGACACTAACTAATAAGCTGAAATAAATGTTTCAGAAGAGGAGTTTGAAATATAAATACAATGTGGTAGTTGTTAGAATGTAGGTTATATTTAAAGGCATTGCCATAGGAGCCTTAGGGTGTCACTTTGCCAACCAGAAACCTCTGTGACCGGTGATGCCTCTGCTTGGGGTTTGTTTGCACCCACTGGGCTTGGGCCAGTATTGGTGGCTCATGCCTGTAATCATGCCTGCTCATTTGTCCCATTGGGCTGCACTCAGCTCGCACTACTGGGCTGGATCTCACACCTGCCAAGGGGGAGCCAGGTGTGGAGTGGCAATGGGTGTGTGAGTGAGTGAACGCAGGGTCTAGCCACTGCACATGGCCAGGCGCACTGGCTGCAGTGGGATGGGCAGCTCCAGGTGCCAGCACAGGCACTGATTCTGTGCAAGGCTGCTCTGAATCAACCATACCATAAGTAACTTCCACTGCAGACACCAGGGAACACAGTGGTGCCCAAAAGCTCAGAGATGCCATGAACGCAGAGCCCCAGAGAGGGTGTTACAGCTTGTCACAGCCCAGGATCAGGGAACCCCAAGGTCTGGGCTCCCAGAAGAGCCATAGCTCTTCTCTCCTTCTTGTCACCCACAGTGTGGTGAGCCCTGGTGTTAGGGCATGTTTTGGGGAGGCGTGTTTTAGCCCATTTATGTATAGCTCTTTCAGTCCCACCACTTGACTCCAGCCCATGGCTCCTGGACTGGCCTGGCCCCACCACTGCTTCCTGTTGCATGGGATGACCACTGGGAGCCAATGGAGGATAGAAGAGCTATAATATTACAGCAGCTCTGGCTTGAAGAACCCCAAGATCTGGGCCGCCAGAAGGGTCACTAATCTTCCCTCCCACAGTCCAGGAGTGTGTCACTGCCTGCAGCTTAGCAAGCCAGTCATGAACATGTTATAGTTCTTTTCATTCCTGCCATTTGGATAGTTCTTGCCCCATGTCCAGGAAGAATGAGATTATGCAGACAACTGTAGGGTGAGAAGGGTGGAGAGGTGCTTTACTGAGAGACAGAACAGCGCTTGGGAGACCCAAAGTGGGTAGCTCCACAGGCAGATCATCCCAATAAGTGCCTGAGTCTGGCTGAGTCTGCAGTTTTTATGTGCTCAGAGTGGAGGAAGTTCATGCTGACTGGTCCATGGGTGGCCATGGGCAGATCTTGAAAAAGCACTGTCTAGTTTGCCAAAAGGTATCAATGACGTTCTCATTTATTTTCAAAGACTCCACCCAGAACAGCCAGCCTGCCACCACTAGGCTTCAGGACATCTCTAGCTGAAAGTTGAGGTTTCACTGGGAACCCATCCCTGCCCAGCTAGGAATCTGTCTGCCTCCCACTGCCATCAACAGGCCATCTGCAGCACTCAGGCTCTTCATTCTGAGGCCCACCAAGGCCTGCCCTAAGTCCCGTGCCAGATTTTGTCCCCGAGCTAGTTGGTATCTAAAGTTTCAGAGGGGGTTGACACAGATTCTGTTTAAGGCAGCAGTTGAAACAGAAATTTTAAGGTCAGCAGCAAGAAAAAATAAGCTCATTTTGATAAATAATATACAAAAATATGACATTTTTAAATATACTAGTGGTGGTCAGATGTGGTGGCTCACACCTATAATACCATCACTTTGAGAAGCCGAGGTGGGAGGATCACTTGAGGTCAGGAGTTTGGAACCAGGCTGGCCAACATGGTGAAACTCAGATTCTACTAAAAAATTACAAAAATTAGAAAAGCATGGTGGCATACACCTGTAGTCCCAGCTACTTGGGAGACTGAGACAGGAGAATTGTTTGAACCCAGGAGATGAAGGCTGCAGTGAGCCAGGATCATGCCACTGTACTCCAACCTGGGAAACAAATTGAAACTTCATTTCAAAAATATATATATATATATGCTAGAAGCAGAAAGAGAAAATAAACAAATAATATACAATGGAGCTTCAATATGTCTGGCAGCAAACTCTTAGGTGGAATCCTTACAGGCCAGGAGAGAATGTCGTGACATATTTATTACACTGAAGGAAAAAAAGAAACTTTTACCCTATATAGGATATCCAGTGAAAATATCCTTCAAACATGAAAAAGAAATAAAGACTTTTCCAGACAAACAAAAGCTGAAGGATTTTTATTAACACCAAACCTGTCTTACGAGAAATGCTAAAGGGAGTTCTTCAGTCTCAAAGAACAGGATGTCAATGATCAATAACAAATCATCTTTTTTTTTTTAATTTTTATTGTATTTTAGGTTTTGGGGTACATGTGAAGAACATGCACAAATCATCTTAAGGTACAAAACTCACTGGTAATACTAAGCATAGAGAAGACATGGAATATTATAACACATAATTGTGTGGTGTACACCACTCTTATTTTAAGGAGAAAGACTGAATGATGAACCAATCAAAAATAATAACTACTACAGCTTTCCAAGACATAGATAGAACAATAAGACATAAAGAGAAAAAACAAAAGTTAAAAAGCAAAGAGGTGAAGTTAAAGTGTAGACTCTCTACTCATTTTTTTGGTTTTTGCTTTTTGTTGTTGTTGTTGTTGTTCTTGTTGTTGTTTATGCAATCAGTGCAAAGCTGTCATAAGTTTAAAATTATGAACTATATGACAGCATTTTCAAGCCTCCTGCTAGCCTCAAATCAAAAAACATACAACAGATACAGAAAAAATAAAAAGCAATAAATTAAATCATACCACTAGAGAAAAATTACTTTTACCAAAAGGAAGATAGAAAAGAAGCAAAGAAGAAAGAGAAAAGAAATAACCAAATGGCAGTAGTAAGTCCTTATTTATCTATAAAAACATTGAATGTAAATTTATTAAACTCTCAAATCAAAACACAAAGAGTGGCTGAATAGATGAAGAAATAAGACCCACTGATCTGCTGCCTTAAAGAAAAACACTTTACCTACGAAAATACACATAGATCCAAAATAAATGGATGGAAAAAAGATATTCCATGCCAATGAAAACTAAAACAGAGCAGGAATAGCTGTAGTTATATCAGACAAAATAGATTTCAAGACAAACATGTGACGTACATTTCAAGAGACAAAGAAGGTCATTATGTAATGATAAAGGGATCAATTCAGCAAAAGGATATGACAATTGTAAATATATATGCACCCAACAATGGAGCACTCACATATATAAAACAAATATTATTAGAGCTAAAGAGAGAAGTAGACTTCAATACAATAATAATTTGATATTTCAACAGCCCACTTTCAACGTTGGACAGATCTTTCAGACAGCAAATCAGCAAGGAAACGTCAGACACAATCTGCACTACAGAACAAATAGACCTAATAGATATTTACAGAACAATTCAACCAATGGCTGCAGAATACACATTTTTCTCCTCAGTATATGAATCATTTTCAAGGATAGATCATATGTTAGGTCACAAAACAAGTCCTAAAACATCCAAAAAGGTTGAAATAATATCAAGATTCTTCTCTGACCACAATGGAATAAAAACTATAAATCAATAACAAGAGGAATTTTGGAAACAGTAAAAAATATGAAAAATAAACAATATGAATGACCAATTTGTCAATGATAAATTAAGAAGGAAATTTATAAATTTATTGAAACAAATGATATTGGAAACACAACTTAGCAAAAACTATAAGACACAAATCTGGGCATAAATTTCTTGGGTAATACCCAGAGCACAGGCAACCAAAGAAAAAAATGGACAAATGGAATCGTATCAAGTTAAAAAGCTTCTGAACAGCAAAGGAAGTAATCAACAAAGTGAGGAGACAACCCACAAAATATATAAGAAGTAATTTTATCACTACCACAATTAAAATACTGGATAATATCAATGATAAAAGCTTCTTATGGAAAATTCTTTTCTATAGGAAAATAATAATAATCTGATCAAAACTGGGCAAAATATTTGATTAGACATTTCTCCAAAAAAGGTATACAAATGGCAAACAGGCATATGAAAATATGTTCACCATCACTGATCATCAGAAAAATGCAAATCAGAACTACAATGAGATATCATCTTGCTTCAGTTAAAATGGCTTATATCGAAAAGACGGGCAATAACAAATGCTGACAAGGATGTGGAAAAAATGAAATTCTCATACACTGTTGGTGGGAATGTAAATTAGTCCAACCACTGTGAAGGACAGTTTGGAGATTCCTCAAATAACTAAAAATAGAGCTACCATACAATCCAGCAATCATGTTGCTGGGTATATACCCAAAAGAAAGGAAATCAGAGTATAGAAGAGATATCAGCACTGCAATGTTTCTTGCAGCACTGTTCACAATAGCCAAGATTTGGAAGCAACCTAAGTGTCCATCAGCAGATGAATGGATAAAGAAAATGTGGTACATAAACACAATGGAGTACAATTCAGCCATAAAAAATAATATCCTGTCATTTTCAACAGTATGGATGGAACTGGATGTCGCTATGCTAAATGAAATAAGCCAGACACAGAAAGACAAACTTCACAGATTCTTGCATATTTGTGGGAACTAAAAATTAAAACAGTTGAACTCATGGAGAAAGAAAATAGAAGGATGATTACCAGAAGCTGGGAAGGTTAGTGGGGGGTGGCCAGGGGGAAGTGGAAATGGTTAATGGGTACAAAACATATAATGAATAAAACCTAGTATTTGATAGCGCAGAAGGGTGACTACAGTCCATAATAATTTAATTGTACATTTTATATTAACTAAAAGAATATAATTTGATTGTTCATAACACAAAGGATAAATGCTTGTGGTATTGGGTATGTCATTTACCATGATGTGATTATTACTCATTGCATGTCTGTATCAAAGTATCTCATGTACCCCATAAATAGATACACCTACTGTGTACCTACAAAAATTAGAGAAAAGAGAAAATGAGTAGGTTGAGGAAAGAGCTGGATCAATTACTTTTATCAAAATAAAAGTCAAGAGTGCTCTTATCAAGAGCCATTTCTATGAAACATTGAAAGTGAAAGCTAGGATAAATAGGTTGAAAAGTGATAGGAAGTGAAGAAGTCGAGATTGAATGAGTGACAAGCTGGAAGAAAGGAGTTTGAAGGAAACACATGGAAGGGTAAATAGAAGGAGATGTGGCGTGAAGGAGGGGATTTATAAATATAGGTGGTTTTCTAATGTGCTTACATATATTTCCTCAAGTTTCTCACAAAATAAACCCTAAATAAAATATCCTTTCTATTTAACAGGAAATAATGGTTTGTGATACAGATTCCTATAAAATTGCAGTCATTCCTGTGATGTAGGTCACTATGAAAACATTTTCTCACTGTCTATATAAAACCAAGCACTACCAGAACAAAGGCAGAGAACTTGACCTCAGATGTCACTTCAGAATGAGGTTATCCTATAATTTCACTGAAAAAAAAAACAGCCAAACTTGCAGGATATTCTCAGCAAATATGAAAAATCTTCAGTTCTTCTCCCACATGTGAGAGACATACAGATAAACGAAAGACAGATAAATAAGCACAGATGAAGGAATGGGGAGAGCCTCTCGCTGCAAGGAGGCAGCCAAGAAACTCTTTTTGGTATTTAATCTGACAATATATTAAGTTTAAATAAAGGGACTAATTTTTAATTTAAACGTTTTTATACAAGTAAGTGTGCCAAGCATATTCTATTCCTTTTTTCTGAACACAATGAGGTTGACTCTATTATCTTAAATTTCCAGATGAAGAAACAGATTTGTGGAAGTTAGTTGGGAAGTGTCAGATCTAGGGTCGAAGGCTGGCTTGTCCATCACCAAAGCGAATGCTAAAGATATATTGTAATGAGCAAGAGTAGAGGAAAATGGTTAGAAACATAGGCTAGGAAGCAGACTACCCAAATGATACTCAATTTTACTTCATACTTCTTACTAACTCTATAAACTTGTGCACGTTATTTTTATACGTATTCCGGTTTCCAACCTATACAATGAGGGTAAGGAAAATGCTTACTTCATAGCATTGTTATAGGAATTAAAGGAATTTAAACAGTGTCTGGGCCATAGACCTTAATAAATGACAACTGTTAGTGTATTATCTTAAGAAAAAAATGGTCTCCCTCTATTTGGAAGGTCACCCCTTTAATAGAGTATTCCTAGTTACTTTAGGGAGCAGAGACGTTTCTCAGTCAAATCACCCTAAACCAGTTTTGATCTTATATCTGAATAAAGGCAACCAGAATTTTAATTTCAAAATCCTCTCGTCCAAAAACAAAATTGTCTTTGGCTCATCACTGCATACGCATTTGCTTGTTGTTCAAACTTTCCTTCCCACCAATAACTCTGTTTGTCTTCCTGTAAAGAAAATGACAAGGGCTAAATCCATCAACACCAAAGCTGGGAAGCCCTCCAGATTCATTTGGAGGAGAATACTCCTCCGAGCTCAAAGGAAGTGTGATCTGTCACAATATTGTATGCCTATACTAAGTTTGCATCCTGAAAACTCATTGGAAAATAGGAAAGCAAGGATGAAAAAGCAGCTGGGTCAGACAGGCTTCTCAATTCAGTGTATGGTAGTGACTTTGCCTGCACGAATTGCCCCTTTCTCCTACAAACAAGAGAATTCAGTCAAGTGGATGTGGCAGAACTGGGTTGCTCTAAGATGACAGAAAAGGGATCTTGCTTTTCATGTAATTGCAGCCCCTTATACTTGTGGTTGCTACATGCAATAAATGTAATTCTATGCGAAGAACCAGCGCTTACATCCCATCAAAATGTTTCCTGAAAACCTGGAGCATAGAACTCTGATATCCTCTCACATTGTGGCAGGAGAAGCAGTGCAAGGCATAGTGCTGAAATAGCATGGTCCAGGGCAGGGTACAGCTCATTTACTTTGTTGAAGAAATCCTTTTCATTGCATTTGCTGGAAGAGCAAGAGTAAGGACTACTTGACACTCATCTCATGAATGCCATACATTCTACCGTGTCCCTGTGATTGATGTAAGAGCAGGAAATGAGGAATGACACGCAAAAAAAGAGTAGTTAACAGTTTTGTGGGTTAAATGATAAAGTGTGTGTGTGCATGTCTGTGTTTTCCCAGAGTGGCCATGGAGTAAATGATATTTGTGCCAAATTATATGGGGGGTTTTTCGGGTTTTTTTTTTTTTTTTTTTTTTTTTTTTGAGATGAGGTCTCACTCTGACACCAGGCTGGAGTGTAATGGTGCAATCTCAGCTCACTTCAACCTCCATCTCCTGAGTTCAAGCAATTCTCCTGCCTCAGCCTCCTGAGTACCTGGGACTACAGGCATGTGCCACCACGCCCAGCTAATTTTTGTATTTTTAGTAGAGACGGGATTTCACCAGGTTGGCCAAGATAATCGATGGTCTCCATCTCTTGACCTCATGATCCTCCTGCCTCAGCCTCCCAAAGTGCTGGGATTACAGGCGTGAGCCACCATGCCCTGCCCAAATTATGGTTTTATAGGAATTATTTCAGAGTTCCTATGGTGACTTCTTAACTTTATCAGACAGTTGGCAGCTTGGACAACTTATAGAGAAATCTAGGACTCCCAGTTAAGGAAATTAAATATTTACATAAATTAACCAATGGCAAAGAGAAGAAAAGCTTTGACAGATTAAAAAGTTTCACAAAAGTGGTATTTTTTAGTATAAGTATAAACTGCCTCAAGACTTCATAATTATTGTTGTACACCTATGTGCATGTGTATTTACACAATGGTCACACATACAAAGAATTTAAGCCCAAGTAATTTTAATTGAAAAAACACATTTTTCAATTACTTGAATGTTCAAGAAAAAGTTAAAAAAGCATTCTGACCACTTTTTAAATGATGTCAGTTTTCCACTTTATTTGTGTGTAGACTATTTTAGAACATTTCCTGTTTTCAGAAAGAAATCATCTTTGACAGTCATTAGAATGAGCACAAAATAGGCCCACTTATTTATTCATTTCACAGATGGACAACAAACACAGATGGTACTATTAAAATTATGTCACATCAATGTTTGTAGAGAACTTGGATTTAACTTTAAATATGAAAAAAGATTCATTCAGAAATAAAAAGGATGATACTTTGAGAGTCAAGGTGAGTCTACTTTCTAAGCAATTCAAGCAATACTTCAACTATCAACTGAATAATTTATTGGATTTCCACTTCCAAATGTAAAAACTGAAATATCCTCCTTAATTGCATTTTTAGCATTTATGTGATGAGGCCAAATCAATAACACCAATGGAATTGAGTATCTACAATCATTGCTTCAACAAAAAGTTTGGACTAAACAAAAGATTAGAACAAAAAGTTTGCACGTAACTATGGGCTAAATAATAGAAGTGTAACAAGCTATGATTTTTAATAACTGTGTTTTAATAGTTAACAAATTTCTGAAATAATCTCAACCATGTAAAGCTCAGTAGAAATAAGCATTTGTTTTTTAATCATTGTCATAATACAAACTTTCCACAGTGTTTAAATTATTGGGAATTTTTACTTCTTGGAAAGTAGCAGTGAACGTATCAACAATTTTGGCTCTGGCTCATGAATAGATAATGTCTTCTTTTCCCCAACATATATTGGGCAGACTTAAGCTGAAAATACAATTTTTTGTAGTTCCCACTTTGGGCAAAACAGTGGCCTTTGTGGTATCGTTTTATTTTCAGAGCCCTCTTAAATATCATCTTTCCAAAGGATTAAAGTGGCAAAAATTGCCTGGCCTGGAGTCTTAAACTCAAATATAGAATTTTCATCATAATTGCTGTTTCTATTATATTTTCATTAATTATTTTTTTCTGTCTTTAAATGTATTCATTTGCAGCAAAAAAATAGGATCTATGACATATTTTCTAAAAATGAATGAAATGTGTCTCAATCATTAGGGCTGCTATAATGGAATACTATAAACAGGTGATTTAAACAACAGAAATTTATTTCTCAAAGTCCTGGACCCTGGAAAGTCCAAGATCAAGCTCTGGTGAGCGCTTTCTTGCTGGTTTGTAGATAGCTATCCTTTGCTGTGTCTTCACATGGCAGAGAGCATGGAGAGAGGAAGAAAGCCTTCTTGTGTCTCTTCTCATAAGGGCACTCATTCCATCATGAGAGCTCCACCCGCATGACCCAACCACCTTGCCAAAGGCTTCATCTCCAAATGCCATCATATTGGGGAATAGGGTTTCAACATGTGAATTTGGTTGATAGGGGTGGGAGGGACACAAATAGCATATGAATAAATTTGTTTCATAGTATTTATTGCATCATATCCCTGACAATTTAGGCCTACAAAAAAAAAGGGAGAGAGTTTTCAAGTGGACATTAGCCTTGAGACCCAAACATTTTGATTCCTGCTTTTTAAATTTACCCAATAATCAAGAAAGAACAATAATAATGAAGGGTGTGGTGCATAGAATACCACCCAGTTATAGCCAGGAAACTCAAAAACTAATATATGAAATTCTACAAAGAGCTTATAAATAGCTATGTTCATTTAATTTTAATCATTTTATATCTGCCTGTGAGAGAGAGTGAATAAACTGAGAAATTCTATAAGCAATGCCATTCAAGTGCCTGAAATAATCAATGCATGTTGGCAAAAGTTATAGAAAGAATTTGTGAATTTATTCATCAAACAAATGTTTATGGGGAACCAATTTCATATTGGACAAAATTCCCTGCCTTCATGGAGTTAACATCAAAGAGTAGAAAACAACAAACACATAAGTAAAATTTAATAGACTGAATAATGATAACTGTATAATAAAGCTTAGTAAAATAAAGTATCAATAATGTGTCCATTACTATTTACTATTACTATTACATTTACTATTGCCACAAAATTGTCACATTTCAGCAATACGTGTTTATTGTTCATGTGTCTGAGATCTGTCAACTATGCTGATGTTGGCAGGGGTTGGCTGACTGAAGGGTAATCAAAGCTGACCTTGGCTAAGGTGACTGGAGCAACGAGCACATGTCTCCACCTCCAGCATGTTAGGCTGAGCAGGTTATTATGGCTTTGGAAGGGCTGGAAAGACAAATGGAAACAGCCAAGTCTTCTTGAGACCTAGACTGACACTAACACACTGTCACTTCCAGCTCACTCTATTGGGTAAAGAAAACCATACTGTTGATCCTAGAGTCAAAGAACAGAGAAGGACATCCTACTTATTGAGAGAAGGAACTCAATCTAGTAAAGGACATAGAGATGAAGAAGGGTAAGAAATGGGGCCAAGGATGCATGTACCATGATATGGATGCTACTTTAAAGGAGAGGTCAAGAAAGAGGTTACTCATCTATTTGATCTAATTGATAAGACACCTTAAGGAGGTAAATAAATGAGCCACAGAAATATCTGGGAGAAATAGTTCAAGTGCAGAAGCTGTGGGGAAGAAATGAGGGAAAGTGGTAGAAATGAGGTCACAGAGGTGGTGGAGGAGTGAGTTGGGACACAAATCTTGTAGGGCCTTGTAGGCCATTTGAAGAAACTTGATTTTACTCTAAGTAAGATGAGAAGCCAGGTAAGGATTATGAAGGAAGGAAAAACATAATCTAATATTTAAGAGATTTCCTACCATGGACAAAAAGCTGAGCAGGCTACTGGTCACCATAAAAAAAAAAATGAAGTTTAAGAGTGACAGACAATGAGAGGAACTGATAAATTTGACATGCAGGATCATATATACAAAGCTAATACTTGGTACCTTAAAGGAAATTTAATGACTATTGAAGGTAAGGTGATTTAAAATTTGCTTATGCTGAATTTAGAAAAAAGCCCAGCTAAGCAAAGATTGCATCATAAGCTATGTCCTTGAATACATTACTGCTGGACTCACTGAGCACAGATATACTTTAATTAATGTGGTATATGCATTTCTAAAAGGTCTATGGGGTTTTGAATTTTAAAGTGAAGTAATTTTCCCATTACTATAATATATGTAACCCCATGGAAAAATGAAATTAAAATTCTCCAAAATAAAAAATTTGCTTTAAACAATAAGAGAATTGAATAAGGCATAGAGTATAAAAAGTTAGCCTACCAAAAGCAATATACCGTATGTACACATAACTAACTTGAAGATACCATGGAAAAGAAGACTGTATTTGATATAGCCAGAAGGTGTAATAATATAAAATATCTAGGCTAAATTTTAGAAAGAAATGTTCACATCTCTAAGAGAAAATCTAGAAAACACTCTTCAAAGACACAGACATAAACTTAAACAAATGAAAAGATACACCATGTACTCAGATAGGAAGAACCAACCTTATAAGGAGATTAGTTCTCCCTCAAGTAATATAGAAATTTAATATGACACCACTGGTTTTTCTTTTCTAGAGCTTGAGAATTTAATTATATAGAGTTCATTTGTGAAAAAAAAGCAAACACCTGGGAAGAGTGGTTAGTCTTATTAAAATCCACTGAAAGTCTCATAAAGGTGTAGAATGTGTTATATAAAAAGACAGAGAGACTAATGGAACAACATTTAAAAATTCAAAAATCAACTGGGTTACATATACATACACACATAGAAAATATAGGATACAATAAAGGTGAAATCTCAAGTCTGAGACAAAAAAATGAACTTTTTAGTAAGTTGACTTGAGATAAATTGGATAGACATAGAGAAAAACAAAAATTCAGTCTCTTACATCATACCTGAGAATAAATCCCAAAGGAATAAAAAGTGGATTCTAAAAAATTAAACACTGTAGTACTAGATGTTAACATGCATAAATTCTGTAATCTGAGAATGGGAAAATTGCCATACTACTACTCAAAGTCCAAAGTAATACAGGAAAAATTGATAAATATGAATACATAAAATAAAAAGATATTTTTTTGTATGGCAAAATCTTGAGCAAATAAAGACAAATGACAAACTGAAAAAGTAGATAGGTGCTATATCTCTAATATATAAAGATCTGCTGAAATAAAGAAAAAAGACTAAAAGCCCTATTTTTAAATAGGATCGAGAATTAAAGATATCTCACAAAAAAAGAAAATGGCTCTTAACTCTAAGATATGGTCAACCTCACTGACAAGAGAAATACAATTAAAACTACATTGAGATACCATTTCTCACCTACTAGATCAGCACAAATCCAAAAAGTTGAAATTATAGTCTGTTGTCAAATTCATGAAGAATCAGACACTCATATACATTTCTTATAGAGTTGCAAAATGTACAATTCCCAAGGAAAGATAGTTAATAAAATCTAGCAAAATTACATATGCATGTATCCTTTGACCCAGCAATAACTCTAAGAATATACCTCAAAGTCACACTGGCAAAAATCCAAAATGCACAGGGCAATTTTCTGTAGTATTGTTTAGAAAAGCAAATGTCACAGAACAACTCAAATGTTCATTCGTAAGGTACTGAATAACTATGGTAATTCCACACACAAAAAAAAATTGTTTACAATTACAAATATCTCTGTATATCATTATGTACTATTGCAGGAAACTATATTAAAGTAGCAGAAGATTACAAATTTATACACAAAAAGCATAAGAAAGCAGGGAGGAGATAAAATTGTATAGTGCGACAACAATTACCTAAGAATAAAAGAGAAAATACTATTGATACATATACATATCTGTTTATGGTAAAAATTTATGGAGTAAACAAAATTTTTAAATTAGCTATAAGTGAGAGAAGAAGGGGAAAAGGCGGTGAGTAAAGAGTAGCTAAATTTCTTTAGAAAGTATTTTACTTTGTATACTTGACTCTGATAAGAACTTAAATTGCTGATAAAACATATTGCCACACTATAATTTTTAGAGGTGAATTTGAAGGACTTGTGCTGAAAGTTATTTTCAAGTTTGAGAATTCTAATTCAACTTTTGTAACATAACATTAAGTTATTTTCCAAAGTTAAGAATACATAACAGCTATTTTGGCATGTCTGAAAATGCAATATGTGTGGACTGTATTTTTCACTGTAAATAGGAGCTCTAGTATATAGCAGAAAAAGACTGAGTCTGGTGGAGAGTCTCTCAATTGGAAATCAGGTCACCAGCCAAATAAACAGAAAAAAAGTTATCTGAAAACAAAAAAACCACACAATGTTTACTAATTATATCCAGAAATAGTGATTGGGGTTTATTCCCTTAATGGATATGATCCTGTTTATGTAATCAAATACAAACATCTCAGTTTACTTTTTAGTTTACTTTCTCATTCGGCTATCAAGCTGATTTTGAAACAAAATTGACTTATTTTTCTCCCTACCACTTATCACCATCTGACATTACATGAAACTAATTTCTCACCTCTCTTCCTCTCTCTTCCCCTTTCTTCTCACACCACATCTTTCTTTCCTCCCTCTACGATGTAAGCTCCATTAAACCAGGGACTTTGTGTTTTCACTCTTTTAGTTAAATACTTTGTACTGGTGCCTGACAAATAGGTGATGCCCAGTAAATATTTGTTAAGTAAATTAATTTGTATTATTTATTTGTCACAGCCAAAAATCTACCTGAGATTTGATATGGTCACAATGCATTTTGCCATGTGTATTAATCCAGATATTTATGATGGACAGCATCTCTTCTAGGCTTTTGATGGCACTGGGGCACAGGTGAACGTGAGACCGGGGCAGACTGTCATGGCTAAAGAGGATAGTCTCTGAAGGCATTCACTCCATCTTTCCACAGAGCCTAGTTCACGCATCTGGATGCGGAGACTTAGGACAGACTCTATTTCATATGGTTATTCAAAGAAAGTACCCAATACAGTGTCTAGCAGACTGTCAAGAAAATTCATTGTTTATACCCTTTGAGTTATGAAAAGGGATAAAGAGAAGACGTCTGAAGGAGTCATAAAGACTCCCAACACCTAACTTCCTCAATTTCCCATTCTGCTATTTTTCATATAGGTGACCATTGTTAACTTTTTGGAATAATTTGAGCATTAGCTTCTGAATTAGAAATGTTGAAATAAAATAATTCCTGTTTAATAAAAGTCAAATAAGACCATTTAAGTAAAAGTGGTATGTTACTATATAACCGTGCTGTGTCCTTTGTCATCTACCCATTCAATCCACTTTGTCAATTAAGTCAACTGTTCAATCAATCAATCAAACAGTATGTATTAATGATCACACACCAAGTGAAAGGCACTGAACTATTCACTATGTAGAATAACGTAGGTATTCACAGAAACCCCAAGGGAAACCACAGACAAAAGATTCACTAAAGTCTTCTGACTTTTGTTTAACATGCAGCTGCAGGCACTCAGTTATAAGAAAAGAGATTTTTCTTCCTCCCTAAAGAATATATTCCAGGCACAGTGGCTCATGCTTGTAATCCCAGCATTTTAAGAGGCTGAGGTGAATACATGACTTGAGGTCAGGAGTTCAAGACCAGCCTGGCCAACATGGCGAAACCCTGTCTTTACTAAAAATACAAAAAATTAACCAGGCATGATGGCTTGTGCCTGTAATTCTAGCTACTCAGGAGGCTGAGGCATGAGAATCATTTGAACCTAGGAAGCAGAGGTTACAGTGAGCTGAGATCAGGCCACTGCACTCCAACCTGGGTGACAAAAACAAACAAAAAAAGAAGAAACAAAAAATACATATATATATGGATCTCCTTGGGTTCCAAGTCTCTTCTCATTTTGTTTTGTGCCCCATTAATTCCCTTTTTTGTCTTTTCTGGTCCTGCATACCAAACAAGTGGGAGACCAAAACCTATTATACTCCTAATAAATAATAAAAACAGATTAAGTCTACTTATATTGCCCCAAGATGAAACATTTGATATTCTTTTCTAATTACAAGGTCATTCTCCTACCCAAACTGCAGGTTCAGGAATGAACACTCAATCGCCAGACCCAGTATAACCTTTCTCTTCATGTTTTATACATCCCTGGAAAAACAAAGTGTGTTCTATTTGGGTGCAAGGCCCACCTTCCTTATATCCAACATCAGGCTATTTTCCAAGAACCTGATTCCAACCTCTCATAACATCTTCTTTTTCTGAACACATAATTTCTCACCCATTAATTTTGCTTTTTCTTATATCACACATTTCTTAACAATATTACTATTTAAAAAATTTTTCATTTCAATTTTATGGGTTCCTAGTAGGTGTATATATTTGTAGGGTACATGGCATGTTCTGATACAGACATGCAATGTGTAATAATCACATCACGCAAAATCGAGCACCCAACCTCTCAAACATTTATCCTTTGGGTACAAATACACAAAAAAATACTAATTTTAAATGTACACTTAGACTGTAGTCACTCTATTGTGCTATTTAATGGTAGGTCTTATATAGTCCACCGATTTTTTTTTTTAACCCAATGAGTATCCCCACCTCCCCCATACCCTCTGACTACCCTTCCCAGCCTCTGGCAATTATCCCTCTACCCTCTATCTCCATGAGTTCAAATGTTTTGATTTTTAGATAACGCAAATAAGTGAGAACATGCAAAGTTTGTCTTTCTGTGTCTGGCTTATTTCACTTAGCATAATGACCTCCAGTTCCATCCATGTTGTTGCAAATGACAGTATCGTTCTGTTTTATGGCTGAATATATGAATACTACATCTTCTTTATCCATTCTTCTGCTGATGGACACTAAGGTTGCTTTAAAATTTTGGCTATTGTCAACCATGCTGCAATAAACAATAGAGTGCTGCTATCTCTTTGGCATACTGATTTCCTTTCTTTGGAGTACATACCCAGCAGTGGGATTGCTGAATCATAAGTTAGCTCTATTTTTAGTTTTTTGAGGAACTTCCCACTGGTTGTACTAATTTACATTTCTACCAACAGTTTATGAGGGTTCCTTTTTCTCCACATTCTTACCAGCATTTGTTATTGCCTGTCCTTTGGATATAAGCCATTTTAACTGGAGATGATACCTCATTGTAGTTTTGATTTGCATTTCTCTGACGATCAATGATAGTAAGCATCTTTTCATATGCCTGTTTGCCATCTGCATATCTTTTCTGGAGAAATGTCTAATCAAATCTTTGGCTCATGTTTTTGATCAGATTATTAGATTCTTTCCTATAGAGATTTTTGACCTCCCTCTATAATCTATTTATTAATCTCTTGTCGGATGGGTAGTTTGCTAACATTCTCTCCATTCTATAGGTTGTCGCTTCAGTTTGTTGATTATTTCTTTTCCTGTGAAGAAGCTTTTAAACTTGATATTTGTCCATTTTTGCTTAGGTTGCCTGTGCTTGTGGAGTATTACTCAATAAACTTTTGCGCAGACGAACGTCCTTGAAAGTTTCCCCAATGTTTTCTGGTAGTATATTCGTAGTTCAAGGACTTAAAGTTTTTAATTCATTTTGATTTGATTTTTGTATATGGTGAGAGATAAGGGTCTAGTTTCATTCTTCTGCTTATGGATATCCAGTTTTCCCAGCACCATTTATTGAAGAGACTGTCTTTCCCCCAGTGTATGTTTTTGGCACCTTTGTAAAAAACTGAGTTCACTGTAAGTATGTAGGTTTGTTTCTGGTTCTCTATTCTGTTCCATTGGTCTATATGTCTGTTTTTATGCCAGTACCATGCTATTTTATTTACTTTAGCTCTGCAGTACAATTTGAAGTCAGGTAATATGATTCCTCCAGTTTGTTCTTTTTGCTCAGGAGAGCCTTGGCTATTCTGAGTCTTTTGTGGTTTCATATAAATCTTAGGATTATTATGTCTCTTTCTATGAAGCATGTCGTTAGGATTTTCATGTAAATTGCATTAAATTCATAGATTGCTTTCAGTAGTACGGATATTTTAACAATGTTGATTCTTTCAATGCATAAAAATGGAATATTTTTCCGTTTTTTTGCTGTCCTTTTAAATTTATTTTATTACTTTTTTATAGCTTTCGTTACAGACATCTGTCACTTCTTTGGCTAAGTTAACTCCTAAGCATTTAATTTTACTTGTAGTTATTGTAAATGGAATTACTTTCTTGATCTCTTTTTCAGGTTGTTCACTGTTGACATATAGAAGTGCTACTGATTGCTGTATGTTGATTTTGTATCCTGAAACTTTACTAAATCTGTTGATTAGTTCTAATTGTGTTTTGGTTCAGTCCTTAGAGTTTTCCAAATATAAAATCATATAATCTGTAAACAAGGATAATTTGACTTCTTCCTTTCCAATTTGGATGGACTTTCTTTCTCTTGTCTGATTGCTCTAGCTAGTACTTTCAGTACTATGTTAAATAACAGTGGTGAAAATAAGCATCCCTGTCATGCTCCTAATCTTAAAGGAAAGGCTTTTAGTTTTTCACTACTTGGTATGATAGTAACTGGGAGGTTGTCATATATAGCTTTTATTATGTCAAGGTAAGTTCCTTCTATCCCCTAGGTTTTTTGAGCGTTTTAATTATAAATGGATATTGAATGTTAACAAATGCTTTTTTTCAGTATCAATTGAAATGATCATATGGTTTTTGGCCTTCATTCTGCTGATATGATGTATCACATTGATTGATTTGTGTATACCTTGCATCCCAGGGAAAAATCCCACTTGGTCATAATGAATTATCTTTTTAATATATTGTTGAATTCAGGATGCTGCTATTTTCATGAGGATTTTTGCATCAGTATTGATCAGAGGTCTTGGCCTGTAGTGTTATTTTGTTTTGTTTTGTTTTTTTTAGTTTCTGTTTTTGTAGTTGTCTTTGTCTGATTTTGGTATCAGGGTAATATTGGCCTCATAGAATAAGTTTGGTAGTATTCCCTCCTGCTCTATTTTTCAGAATAGTTTTAGTAGAATTGGTAATAGTTCTTCTTTAAAGGTTTGGTAAAATTCAGTAGTGAAGCCACCAGGTCCCGGGCTTTTCTTTACTGGGAGACCTTTATTCTGGCTTGTGTCTCATTACCTGTTATTGGTGTGTTAAAGTTTTGGATTTCTTCATGGTTCAATCTTGGTAGGTTGTATGTGTCTAAGAATTTGTTCATTTCCACTAGATTTTCCTATTTCTTGGCATATAGCTGCTCATAGTAGTCACTAATTATCCTTTGAATTTCTGCAGTATCAGTTCTAATGTCTTCTTTTTAATCCTTGACTTTTATTCATTTAGATCTTCCCTCTTCTTTTCTTAGTCTGGCTAAAGGTTTGTCAATTTTGCTTATCTTTTCAAAAAGCACGCTTTTTGTTTTGTTAATCTTTTGTATTTTTTTCTCATATCAGTTTCATTTATTTCTGCTCTGATTTTTATCCTTTCTTTTCTTCTACTAATTTTATCTTTGGTTTGTTTTTACTTTTCTAGTTCTTTAATATGCATTATTAGGTTGTTTATTTGAAGGTTTTTTCTTTTTCTTTTTGATGTAGGCACTTAATAGCTACAAATTTCCCTGTTAGTACTGCTTTGGCTATATCCCATAGATTTTGGTATGCTGTGTTTCCATTATCATTTGTTTCAAGACTTTTTTCAATTTCCTACTTAATTTCTTCATTAACTCATTGGTCATTTAGGAATATGTTGTTTAATTTCCATGTGTTTGTACAGTTTCTAAAATGCCTCTTGTTATTGATTTCTAATTTTATTCCATTGTGATCAGAGAGGATGCTTGATATTATTTAATTTTGTTGAATGTTTGAAGACTTGTTTTGTGACTTAATATATGGTCCATCCTTGAGAATGATCCATGTGCTTAGGAGAAGAATGTGTATTCTGTAGCTGTTGCATGAAATGTTCTGTAAGAATTAAGTCCATTTGGTCTATAGTACAGATTAACTCTGAAGTCTCTTTGTTGATTTCCTGCCTGGAAGATCTGTTTCATGTTGAAAGTTGGCTGTTGAAGTCTCCAGCTATTATTATATTGGGGCCTATCTCTCTTTAGCTCTCACAATATTGGTTTTATATATCTGAGTGTCCAATGTTGGGTACAAATGTATTTGAAATTGTTATATCTGCTTGCTGAAGTGACCCCTTTATATACAGTAACCTTCTTTGTCTCTCCTTATAGCTTTTGTCTTGAAATCTATTTTGTCTGATAAAGTATGTTCTTTTTTGGTTTCCATTGACATGGAATGCCTTTTTTCTACCTTTTTATTTTCAGTCTTTGTGTATCTTTATAGGTAAAGTTTGCTTATTTTAGGCAACAGATCAGTGGGTCTTGATTTTTCATCCATTCAGGAACTCTTTATGTTTTGGTTGGAGAGGTTAGTCCATTTATATTCAATGTTATTATTGATAAGTAAGAAATCATCCTGCCATTTGTTTATTTGCTTTCTGGTTGTTTTGCAGTCTTATCTTCCTTTTTTTCCCATTCTATCTGCCTTTCCGTGAAGGTAATTTCCTCTAGTGCTATGGTTTTGTTTCTTGCTTTTTATTTTTTTGTGTATGCTTTGTATTTTGGGGGAGTTTATGTGACCATGAGGCTTGCAAATACTATCTTGTTACTCATTATTTTAATGTGATAACAATTTAACACTTTTTGCATAAACAAACGAGGAAAGATAAAACAAAAACTCTAAAACTTAACTTTGTCCCCCTACTTTTTAACATTTTGTAGTTTCTATTTACATCTTATTGTACTATGTCTTGAAATATTTCTGTAGTTATTATTTTTTATTGGTTATATTTTCCCCTATAAGATTTGAAAAGTACAGAGAGATTAGGAAAGAAATTTGGGTGCTAGACCTTGTTCTATATCAACTTTTGCAATCTCTTCACTGAAAAGAAGAAACATTCTGTGAGGATGAGAACGATCCAGTGGTAAACAACATTAAAATACATGGATTGCTTTCATTATTCTTACATGAAACAGTCACAGAACAGACAAACACAAAGACAAGTTACACTAGTACTGCTCTCTGAACCTGCTAATGGATGCAAATGAAACCTAGAATACATAATCCAGGATAAGAAGCAGAAATTTCAGCCACAAAGAATCGAAGTGTAACTTAATTCTAAGGTTACATTAGAAGTTTGTTTTAATTTTACATTTAAAGCAATGAACAAAACAAAATTTTCTATGATAGTTTAATCCCACCAAAAGCTCTGTGAATAGCTCAAATTTTCTTAAATCTCATTTCAAAAATACAGTCTGTTACTGTTAACATAAAATATTGGTATTTGGATAATTTTAAATTATTATTTTACTAAAGGTGCTTAAAAGGAAGCATCAATTAATTGTTTGGCACAGGTCATTAAGTTCTGAGCTACTCTGTTGCATTTGTCTAGAATGAACCAAGCCTTGAGTCTGCACCACTTTCCTGGCAATCAGTTGCTACAAAAAAGACTGAAGAGCTGCGACATTCCATAACTGCCAGTCTAGAATGTCAACAGAACCAGTGCCTTCCAGTGAGTCAAGAAATGTTTATTGGCTGGGTGCAGTGGCTCACGCCTGTAATCCCAGCACTTTGGGAGACTGTGAGGGCAAATCATTTGAGATCAGGAGTTTGAAAACAGATGACCAACGTGGTGAAACTCTATCTCTACTAAAAATACACAAAAAGAAAAAAAAATGCTGGACATGTTTGCACATGCCTGTAATTCCACTTAGGAGGAATGAGGCAGGAAAATTGCTTGACTTTGGGAGGAAGAAGTTGCAGTGAGCCGAGATCGTGCCATTGCACTCCAGCCTGGGTGAGAGAGTGAGACTCCATCTCAGAAAAATAAAAATTAAATGTTTATTAAGTATCTACTGTGTGCTAGAGGGAAAAAATGAGCAAAATCAGAGAAAAAAGAACATGGCAAGTACAGGGAATTATAAGCTGTTCAGGATTCATGGGGAGCTAGGAGCAAACAGTGGGTATTCAGAAATGCAGCTAGAAGAGTTTGTCCTGAAGTACCTTAGAAGTCAGGATATTTAACTTTATCCTGAAAATTATGGGGAGCCAACAAGCATAATCAGCAAGGACACAGTCTGATTTCCATTTTTTAATCTCTTTTTGACTACACTGTATAGGATGAATATGGAGGAAGATAGATCACTTAAGAGCTTACTGTACAACTCTGTATAAGCCATGAAAGTCTGAACAGCAAACATGATACCAAAATGTAATCAGCAATCATGGTAATTGAATGTGGGAAAGGCACCGAGAGCAGTCTATGATTTTCTTCAACAAAAATATATAAGATGCATACTTGTGCCAAAGACTCTTGTAAGTGCTTTATTAGCTAAAAATCATTTCACACCTATAAAAGTCCTATAAAGTAAGCACTATTGAAAACCCAAGCTTATAAATGAAAAAAATAAGGCCATCAACAAGTTGATTAAGTTGTCCATAGTCACACCACTTGCCCGTGATTAAAACAAGATTTTAACAAGAAATGGGGCATGAGAGTTTATACTTATTTTAAAACTGTTTTTAGTAATGGGGTCTCTCTATCACCCAGGCTGGAGTGCAGTGGCACAGTCATAGTTTACTGCAGACTTGACTTCCTGGGCTCAAGCGATCCTCTCATCTCAGCCTACCAAGTAGCTAGGATTACAGGTGTGCATCACAACACTTGGAAAATATTTTGTTTTTGTAGAGATGGGATTCCTGCATTGTTGCCCACACTGGTCTCAAACTCCTGGGTTCAAGCAGTCCTCCCACCTCTGCCTCTCAAACACTGGGATTATAGGCATGAACCACCTCACCCTGTCCAGAGTGTATATTTCTAACCACTGAACAGTAGTGCTGCCTACCTAGAAGGCCAAGGAAGGCTGCCAGATTTTTGCCTTGGGGAACTCAGGAGATGGTGATGCCATTAAGAAAACAGTGTTTGGCTAAGAAGGTGAAAATGCTTTGGGCATGTTGTATTTCCAGTGCTCATGAGTTATTTCAGTGGAAATGTCTACCTAACTTATCTGTATTAAAATCTGAAGCTTTAGAGAAACAACAGAGTTAGAGATGTAGGTTGGATCAGTCAACATACAGGTTAAAATCAAGACAAGAATGATTTGAGATTACTTAAGAAGAAGTCCTTGAAAAGGACAATAGAATGCTGGAAAACATCAACATTTAAAATGCAAGCAAAGGAAGGAGAAAGCATTAAGATAAACCAAAAGAAATGGACAGGGTGGGAAAATAATTTTTAAGAAGTAAGTTATGGAACGGGGAGATAATAAAGAATATCAAAAAGAGAGCTGCTATAAAATAAAAACTAAAACACCAATAGATCTAACATTATGAAAGTCCCTAACGTCCTTTGAAATAAAGGCCAGATTTTAAAGTGTGGAGGAGGAGAAAGTGAAGCTGAGAAAAACAGAGAAAATTGAAGGCAAGCCTTGGGTTAGTGATGAAAACATGAATAAAGTTCCAGTTTTTAATGAAAATGGAAGAGTTCCGTGATATTAACACGACCAGGAGTCTTTTATACAAAGGCAGATGTGCAATGGTTTGAAAGCAGAATTAAAGTGCTAGAAAGGTGGTACCCCCACTGCTTTCTCTGTGATCCCTGGAGCATGAAGTTCAGGGAGGGGAGAATGAGAAAAAGAATCAAGAGAAAGGAAGCACAGACATTAGTACAGAGATAAGAATGCAGGTTCATACGATTTTTTTTTTTGGAGAGTCATTGAAGGCTGTAATGCAAAAGAGTGATTGTGATTCGCTCAAGTGATTTTAGAAAGATTTATATGGCACTGATACAAATATTCAATGGAGTAAAAGGAAACAAAAGAAAGAAGTGAGACATTTTTATAGTGACCTAAATCAGTGCTTCTGAAAGTGTGGTCTGTGGATTTACGGGATCTCTAAGACTCCTTCAATGGATCAACTAGGTCAAAACAATTTTCATAAAAATTATAGAAAGTTAAATGGCTTTTTCACCATATTGAATTTTTGCATGAATGGTGCATAAGCAATCGTGACTTCAACTGCTGATACCTCAGCAAGAATCGAGACAGTAACCCTATGCTGTACTAGGAGTCACTGTACTCTTCACAGACAACCACACACAGAATAAAAATACAAAGGAAGTTCCATTTTTAAAAATATAATTAATGGATCAGTAAGGTATTAATTTGATTACATCTTGGCCCATGAGTGTATCTCTTTAAATCTGTGTGTGATGAAATGAGAAGGACACATGAAGCTTCTGCCACAAACAAAGTAGGATGCTTGTCCCAAGGAAAAGCACATGCATGACTGTTTGAGCTGTGAACTGAACTAACCACCTTTTCAGTGGATCACTATTTTTATTTAAAGAGTGACTAAACAATAAACTACATTTATCTGGAATTCTGCGTTTGGCAGATATCTTCCTGAAATGAAAGAACGGAATGTATCACCTCAAGGAAAACTAAAAGTGTCTATTACCGATGATTAAGTTTAGGCTTTCAAGAGAAGTTGGAACTTGGAAAATTGTCCCCCACTGGGAGCTTAACAACATCCCAATATTGGAAGAAATTTCCTGTAAGACCAGTTGTAATATGAACAAATGTGATTTGTTGCTATTTTATAACGACATGTTTTACCGTTTGGAAAGTGACATAATGCAGTGAACTAGTATTTTCTAAATGATCAATGCATCTATTACAAGACCATGCAGGAGTAGCAGATTCATTCAAAGTAGAAGACAGATCAATAGATTTAAACGTGCCAAAGTACAAAAAATTCATTAACGTGCTTTTAATCTCCACATACCAACTAACCCTTAAAAAACTAGCACTCTTTAAGTTTAGGTTTAGTATTAAAGAAAAATGTCCACAACTATTTGTAAAGGCTACTAAAATAATATTCCTTTCTCCAAACACTTATATGTAATTACAAGTCCATATTTTTATTCATATACTTCAACTAAACAATGTATTGCAACTTATTAATGCGATGCAGATATGAGAATCCAACTGCCTTCTTCTAAAGCAGACATTAAAAGAATTCTTGGAACCAACCCAAATGCCCATCAATGAAGACTGGATAAAGATAATGTGGCACATGTACACCATGGACTATTATGCAGCCATGAAGAAAAAATGAGTTTACGTCCTTTGCAGGGACATAGATGAAGCTGAAAACCATCATTTTCAGCAAACTAAAACAGGAACAGAAAACCAAACACCACATGTTTTCATTCATAAGTGGGAGTTGAGCAATGGGAATACATGATCACAGGGAGGAGAACATCACACAGTGGGGCCTGTCAGGGGATGGGGAGGTGGGGAGGGAAAGCATTAGGAAAAATACCTAATGTAAATGATGGGTTGATGGGTGCAGCAAACCACTATGACACATGTACACCTAGGTAACAAACCTGCATGTTCTGCACGTGCATCCCAGAACTAAAGTATAAGAAAAAAATAATAAAAGAATTGTATAATGTAAAACAATTCCACTCTTCTCACTAAATATTTTCTTGTTTGGGAAAAATATAGGGCTTCTTTTTCCTAGAAAATATTCATCTTTTCATGTAATAGGTGTGTTTTTGTTGTTTAAAATATAATGATAAAGAATTGTTTTTATAAATCTCTCAGTTTTAATTTCTAATGGATCGACTGTGATAAAGATAATCTACATAAAGAAAAGCTTTTTGGATCCTCAATAATTTTTAAATGTGCAAAGAGTCCTGAGACTGAAACATCTGACAACCATTTATCTAAATAGAAAGTGATAAGGGGCTGTACTAAGGTAATGGCAAACCTCTGTAACTGGAAATCGAAGCACAAAACTTGCATAGAAATGAGGTTCCAGGTTTTAGAAAGACATTTAACTCTCTGTTTCCTTTAAACTAGTTGTATAAATTTTCAAGAGTTGGTTTAGTTGGACCCTAGATACTACCTTCAGACCCTTAAAAAAAATCAGGTCGTTTAAGGTCGATTCCATACTACTAAACACAGTGTAATATTTATAATAATACTTCCTGCTAATTTCTAGGCCACATACAACAGGATATAAAAAGCCAAAAGACAAAGGATAAATTCTTTCATATGCATGTAATCCTATAAACCCTCTTTGAAGTTGATTCTCATATTTTTATTTTACAGAAAAGAAAACCAAATATCAGGAAGCATAAGTAATTTAATAAGTCACAAGGAAGTAAATAGTTGGGCCTAGATTTTGAACTGCTTTTTTTTATCAAAGTCCAGGGCTTTTATCCGCTTTATTCTTGATGTCTTTGTCTTAGGTTTGTTGGGTAGAAGTTGGTGTGAGGAGTTTTTTGCTTTTACTTACTTATTTATTTTTTGCCATGCAAATAAAGAGTGCCTATTCCATTTTTGTTGATATGTATGCAACAATCCAGTGATCTAGGATAATACTGTATTACAATGCATTTGCATTCTCATTAGCTATGCACATTTAAATGTTAGATAACATAGAGTATAGCTATAAACAAATACACAAAATATTCTTCCAATGAAACCTTGGATGTCCCTTCTTCTGAGCTTCAAACTGCTGTAATTGTTTCCTGCATAGCATTTATGTGTGTGTTCCTCATTAATAGCCATTAATCATGTGTTCCATTAACAGCAACTCTCAACATAATCAGTACTAAGCTATTAAAGTAAGTGTAGGATGATGGCAATTCTATGAATAACTAAGCCAATAGGTGTTGAAATTCAAAGAAGTGAAGTGACTTTTAGCATTTTCCTGGGATTCATCCATGCTGTGAATAAATACACTGTTTTGAAACAAATAATTTTTGTGACAAATGTTGCAAGATATGTGTTTGATAGCAATGTTAAATCTAAATGGATAGATAATAAAATATTCTCACTTCACATAGAAAGCCTGTGCTAAGCAAGAAACATCAACAAAAAGACAGATATTTCTATTGTACAGATTACATATTAAGGCTCAGTGAAATAAAAGATTATATGCTTGGGATCAATACTGTATAAAATAATTAGGTTTCTAATAAATTGACTTGTTTATTTGCAGTCCATCTCCTTTTATGAGAGACTTGAGCTTTCACAATAGACTTCAGACCACTTGAGTAGGAAATGAACAATTATGGAGGAAACGGAGAATATACAATAGGGGAACTCTGAAATAATGAAAGCTTGAAATTGAGATCGTTTTATACTACATAGTAAGTGATATTAATTTATTGTGTCTGCAACAGTTCTCTAGATTTCTCAAGGCTGTCAGTATATTTGAAATAAAATTAAATTTGTTCTGCAGTTTCCCAAATTGTACACTAAATGGGTGGAAGATACCAAGATATAAATGTTAATACAACTTAAGGAAGGATATGCAATGATAACCAGAAGATTCTATATTCAAAATAGAAGGATAAAAACTATCCTCAGCGAAACATCATAGAGACCAACAGAAAAGGAAAACTTCAATCTCAGCTGAGAAGATGAAGCACAAAGTTCAATTCCTGCTCTAAGAGCAACTGAATTTCTTCTCAGAACAGAATAAAAAACAACTGTTTCTAGAAAAGTACAATGGGAATTGGGTTACTCCTTGTCTATAATTCTAGAAGAAAAGGAATATGGCTAGTCCATAAGTCTATACAGTTAAATACTGGTTGGTTAACAGACTATAATTGAGTCAAAAAGGACAAAATTCATTAAGGATTTCCCATAAAGATGTTTTATTTTCAAGTTGTATCATTAAAAATTCACCCAGATTATTTTATTAAATAGATAATGGCATAAAATATATACTAATTATTTCTTCAATTGAATACAAACATTACGCACATGCATATTCATATATATTTAATATAGAAAGAAACACAGGGAGTGAGGGAGAGAGTCCACTATGTATTAAGTACTGCGTTAGTGAGCGGACCTCCCTTAAGAACCTTATTAGACAGATAACAAAGCTAGGAGAGTAAAAAAAAGTATATTACAAAATGCATACAAAAGATGACAGAATCATCATTCCAAAAGGTCTTGGTGGATAAGAATCATGAACTGGATCTAACGAACGAGATGTAACTTAAAAGTAACAAAGTCTACAGTGTTGTACTGAGCTCCTTCCATAGCAACCATAAATGTATAGGAGATGAAACACAGTACTCACCAGGCTTAAGAATAAAGCTTCTGTAATCAAGAACAGTTGTATCCATCTTTTTAAACTCCAATTCCTATCATTAGCAACTAGTCCAAAGCAGATCTTTAGCATTTGTGGAATTGATTTGGATGATGGTTAGGAAATTTTGTTATTGGTAAACTTAAGGAGAGTTGAGAGAGCAATGTCACCAAAAAAAAAAAAAATTTAAAAAAATTGAACTTTCATTTAATTGGTGGAAACATAAAGTTTATAATCTGTCTCAGTTTCTTTTTGTTGTTTGTTTTTTGGTCAGGGAAAACATAGCTCATTATTTTTAACACTGGAGTTGTAGTTTAAGAGCAGATAGACAAACTATAATGAGATTAGATGAATGGCAAGGCCACTAAAAGATCTCAGAACTACATCTTATGAGAAACAACTGAAGGATGCTAATGTTTAACTTGCATAGGAGACTACTCAGTTGATCTCAAATACATGAAGTATAATGGTAATGAGTTATCATTTATTAACCAATCACTATTGCAATATATACTCATTTAATCCTGCTAGCAGACATATGAGGTTGGATATTACTAGCCCCAACCCCTCTTTTTTTAACTAGTGAGAAAACTGTCATCCTATAAAGTAAAGTAACATATCCAAATTCATACAGCTACAAAGTTACAAAGCTGATTCATAAAATGATTTAACTCCAAGGCCAGGAATTATTACACTGTGTCTTGTCTTCCACATGACCTAAGCACAAAGGAACTGAATGCATGCAGACAAATTTCAGGTCAATATAAGAGAATTGTTACATTCGTTCATGGAAGAAGATGTTTTAAGGTATTTTTGTTAGTCTCTAGGAAATCTCTGTAACATTTTATTGTGAAAATTATATCCTTTAATGTAAGAAGATAAAAATAATACTGAACATTGGCAAAATCGCCTATGATTAATCGAGTTTACCTATGATTTACCTGTTTCTAAGCTAAATGCCTAAAAATAATATTGGAATTAAATGTTCCTTTCAAGATCTTCCCTCCATGCTTGTCAAGAGTGCAGTTCATTTTTCAAGACCAACTGGGAATATGTATTTTCAATGTTTATGGTTAAAAGATAGATATATGCACAAATATATACACATACAGAAATGAGAATTACTTCAGAATTGGTGTTAACTTTACAAAAAAAGAACTTACTCTTTGTATTTACAAATTTGTTTATAAAATAGAAGCACTTGTGGACTTAGAAGTAAGGTATAAAATTCACAAACGTATCCATGCTTCTCAAGGATCTTGTTGTAGGCCACTCTAATTCCATATGCTATGTGGCTCTTCCTAGAATTTCTACATTAGCAAACAAACTGAATGCAAATTTTGTTTGGTGTTAACCTTCTTCTCAGAAGCATATGCCTATCAAGAAAGTCTGGAGTTAACAAGAATAAATAATTCCAAACAGATCTATGAGATTTAAGATGTGAAAGATCAACATTATCTTTAGCTGACTTTACTGGATGCCACAAGCTTCTGATTTCTGTAACCAGTTCTTGTGCCTCTCCCCCACTAAGACAAAATCAGAGGCAAACAGAGCCTCAACCTGAGAAACTGGGGAAAGTGGGGAACAGGCTTTCTCCACAAAAGTTTATTTGTTTCTCATTTCTTTTTCAGAAAATAGAGGATCGCTGTTGTCTCCAACAGTTTGGCAGGGAAGAAAATTGGAAAAACATTATTAACTTTTCTTAGATGTTAGCAACAAGGACTGCAAAAGAAGATTGTGTGTCCTCTCCTCCCAAATAATCAAAATTGGCGGTAGGGATGAAAGAGCATTGGGGTTTTAGGGTTGTTAGGGTTTCATCAAGCCAATGTATTCCCTGCCCGATTATAAGGAGAAAAAAGAGCTGGAAAATGGAGTGATGTTAGCCCCCTTTCTTATTTTTCACTGCTGCCAAAAACTAACTCTGTCTTTCTCCCCAGTCCTTCTCTCCCTCTCCCTCCCTTAGATGTGTTTGCACGGAAGAGTGCCCAGTGAGGAGATCGACTCCTTGGATCGCTTTGCGCAAAATCCACCCCTTTTCTCTCCTCCCTCCCCTCCAGCCTCCGAATCCCGCAGGGCCCACCCTCCCCTCCCGCAGCCGCGCAGGGTTGGGGATGAGCCTCTGTGAACTACTAAGGTGGAAGGGGGCTATAGGCAGAGGAGAATGTCAGATGCTCAGCTCGGTCCCCTCCGCCTGACGCTCCTCTCTGGCTCCACCAGGACTGGCCTCTGTAAGAAATAGCAAGAGCTGTGGCAGCGGCGAAGGGAAGCGGCCGAGGCGCTCGGAACCCGAAAAGTCTCGGTGCTCCTGGCTACCTCGCACCGCGGTGCCCGGACGGCCGTCAGCACCATGGACAGCAGCGCAGTCCCCGCGAACGCCAGCAATTGCACTGATCCCTTGGCGCCCTCAACTTGCTCCTCAGCGCCCAGCCCTGGTTCCTGGGTCAACTTGTCCCACTTAGATGGCAACCTGTCCGACCCCTGCGGTCCGAACCGCACCGACCTGGGCGGGAGCGACAGCCCGTGCCCTCCGACCGGCAGCCCCTCCATGATCACGGCCATCACCATCATGGCCCTCTACTCCATCGTGTGCGTGGTGGGGCTCTTCGGAAACTTCCTGGTCATGTATGTGATTGTCAGGTAAGGAAGGCGCCGGGGCTCCAAGCGGAGGATTCAGAGGCTCACGGGGGTACAAAGAGACACCTGACCCCCGGAGCTCAATCTTAGGCGGGAGGATGAGAGAAGGGAGGTAAACCAGGGAAACTCTGGGGGCGACCACGGACAGCGATTGCTATTTCTGTGCAAAAACCTGCTTTTCTATATTTCCCCAATTGCTAAAGAAATACTCCAAAATTTCAGAAGCAGAGAAGTTGCTTTGGTAAAAGCTACAAAGGTCTAGGGGTTGGGGTGAAGGTAAGTGTAGACTTAGAGCTCTTCCTTATACTGAGCAAAGAGGGCTCTTGTCAGAGTCCTACACTCAGTCCCTCTGCAGGAGCTATGAAAAGAGTAAGTTGTGAAAAACGGGAGAGAAATTCTAGTTTTTGGTTGGGGTTGGGTGGGAGGTGGGGGGGGGGGTGTCGGTCGCAAGTCTTCTCAGTTGTTTTGAGATGAACCTTGGCAACTTTCCTGCTTCTGCGGGTTCAGTACTTCCCTGTACCACAACCCCACCCTTTCTCCTCCCCTGTCATAGCAGCCTTTACCCAGCTCTTCCTTTCATCCTGAGGCAACACTAGATAAAGGAAGTTTTCCTGGCATCTCTCCATGATAGTTTTGCTCTGTTGTAACAAACACGACAGCTGTGTTGCCTAGACTAGTTTGCCGTTGGTAGCTTCAGATCGCCTAAGTCACAAACTGCATCTGGAGTGGGTGGGATGGTTCAGGAGAACCGCAGGGCATGACTGTATTTCATTCCCTCCACAAGTTGGAGCTAATTAGGAGTGACCAAAAGCACCATAATTCCACATTAGAAACTATAGAAACTCTTATACAGGAAGTTGTGATGAGTGCTCCAAACAAAGTGTTCTTATCAGGTAAAATTAATTCAAAAGAGTTGTGGTCCACTTTCTGTTTACCCAGATGTTCCACCTATATTTGGCAGAGTGTGCAAGCTCTCAGTATTGATTGTGATTGATACTGATTGTGTTGGTGTTGATGTGTATATTCAAATACTACATGTGAATGTGAAATGTCACATATCTGTTTTTGTTAAAGAAGATAAATATTTTAACACTTTAAAATGGCTCCCAGTTAGAGGTTTTTGTTGTTTTTGTTGTTTTTTAACCAGGGGTATGTGTATGTAGGAAACATGGCATTTTCACATTTAGTTACAGTATTTGTTTCACCTATTCAGCAAGTATTGCAGGTTTGAGTGGAGCTCTTAAATCATTTAACAATTGCTCTCCCCAGTATACTTTTATTACCAAGGTACTGCAAATTGCTTGTAAGCAATTCTTTCCACTCGTGTCTGATTTCTTTAATTAATGATTTTTAAAGAACAAAGCTAATCTCCCTGGTCTTTTCATGAGAAATAAGATAAGTATTGTCTCTGAGAAAAGAGCACCATCTATTGAGAGGAAGGCTAACAACAGAAGGAAAAATGCAAGAAGATCAATGGAAGCATTTATTTTTAAAAACATTTACTTTAAGTAATTCAGTACAATGATTCACATTAAAGACTTAAAACCAAGTCTCATTCTGCAGTAATGATGATAAAAGTTATAATTAAAGGCCTGCTTTGTGGAAAGAAAATGTTTCTCATTTTTTTCCACAAGAAATTCATAGAATCATAAACTAATCAAGCTACAAGGGACTCTAGAGATTATCTGTGCTTAGTAAACTGAGGCACAGAAGATGTAAATGATTTTCTTCAAGAACAGATAGTTCATTAATTCATTGCCACTGAATCTCTCCTAGCTAACATAATTTTGAGTTTATTATGCTGGCAAATCATGATTTGAGTTAATTCAACTATTAGGTTGACAGAGTGGGTTGATATAGGAATAATAACTTGGGAATAACACATGATCCCCAAATTCTGTATGGAATCCTGGAGGAAAAAAAAGCTTGAAATGGAAATTACCAAAGCATCTAGGAATACTGCCATCTGAAACATAATATTTTATTCCTTTTTATTGCTTCTCCTTGGTATTTTCCTTCCTCATTTTTCTTCTCTTTAGTTTATGCTTTCATATACAGAGAGGGCCAACAGACTGGCAACTGGCTGTGAAATGAGCAGATAGGTCTTATTCCAGTATAGAAGAGGTTGCTGGTTGGGTGAGTTAATTTTAAAGGCATTACCTCTGGCCTCTTGTTGACTTGGAGAAAGATGGTGACAGTGCATCTTACTGAGAACATGATATTATGCTTTATTCTCAGTACTGAAAGTTCTTACAAAATGTAGTACTATTTGAAAGGTCATCCCAGACACTCACCTGTGGCAGATGGGGTTTCAGTTGCAGGGTCAGGTAACCCTCTCAGAATGTGACCGTGAAACAGAAAAATGGGCAGGTTAGTGACAGATGAAGTGACAGGGAAAGCATCTGGGGATTGAAGCAAGTACGTCTATTTAGCCGAGAATATTTAACTGACTGTCTCCAAGCTGCGGTGTTTAAACTACAAAATGATCAGTTCAGGGATGTATCGTTCTTGCTAAAAGGCTGGATATAATGTTGCATCTATTAAGTATTGAGGAGAAATGCTCACTTCCTTCCCTATTTAAAATTCAAAAAATACTATTGAATGATCAAGTAGTTACAGTTTTCTGATTATATTAAGGTAATATGTATTAAAATGTTTTAGTACCTTGAGTGAATCATGAAGCTCAGATGGCTATGGCAACAACAAAAACAAAAATAACTGCTAACACAGAAACTGTGATTAGCTCTTGGTTTTGTTTCTAACACCATCGTCATCATCCCTTCATAAACAACAGTATTAAGTAGCATGACTTAAATGAGATTTTTAAACAGGGCTGCTCTAAGAAATACTAGGGAAGAAAGGAGAAATTGTTACATGTTCTAAAGATTTTAAATCCAGATGATGAAAATGTTATCAGTAACCATCATGTGAAATCATTTTTGGTTTTAAAGAAAAATAATGATTATAGAATAACCTTATAAAAATTACCACAAAGATCTTAGAAAATATATAATGATGAAAATATTATAAAAAGTAGCAATTGCTTAAAATGGAATGATAGTATATCATTGTCAGGAACGGTAAAGAAAAAAATCAAAACAAAAAGTTACAGCCACCAGAGATGTTTCACTTATTAAAAATATTTAGTAATTGAACCAAACTATAAAATTACCTATAACTGCAAAAACTAATATAGACCCAGGTGTGTTTATGTTGTGAGATTCTTTTTCCAAGGTTTGTTCATGTAGCTATGAACATGGTATGTATAGACACTTGAAAAGTGGAGGGCTAGAAACTTCAAGATCTCTGTGGGCTGTGTAAACCATCATTCCAGTAAATTTCACATGAAGAGTGCCAAATAATAGTGTCTTCATTTTTAAGATTATTTCTTAATTTGGTTAAATTCTCGACATAACTAATTACCAGAGAAGAGCATTTAAATACATGCAAGACATTATCGTCATTTCTCCTTCCTAACAAGTATTTCTGATTTTAGAAAAAGTCCTAGGAGCTTATACTTGTTCTATACTAAATATTTGATTGAGGTTTAAATTTTAAAATGATCAGTTATACTTGATTGAAACAGAAGTATAAGTTTTCAAACTTAATCCAGATTTAGGTAGCTAGAAATTAGTGAATAATAATGTTTTATATAATTTAAGGATATACATGCATGTATGTATGTGTGTGTATACATTTATTCACATACATATATATATATTTGAATACATTTGAATGCATATATCACTAAATATGACCATTAGTAATATTCATAAAATGAAAATATAATATTTATTTAGAAAACTTAAATATTAATAAAATTTACTATTTCAAAATTTCACAAAATATCTTAGATGATGAATTTAAAGAGGAAAATACTAAATAGAATTCAGTTCTTAATTTAATGGCTTATATTAAAAAATACTGACTTAATTGCATGCCTTTCACTTAGTAAGGGAGAGCTTCTTGAATCTATTACAGTTTGAACTTTAATTGCTATTTTCCATATAGATGCTAATTCAGAAGAGAACAACTCTTCTTTCACACTAAATTGTTTTTACTTTCCTTGGTTGTAAGCTGTGTCTTTGTCATTTGCACGGCATTACCAATCAATGAGTTTCTTATATTCTTCCCTCTCTCTTTTCTTTCTTGAAAGAATGATCTATCTGATATGTCATGAAACATCTCCAAAGATAAAAAATGTATAATTACAGAGCAATTTTTCCTCTTATAGGATGGGTGGATGGATAGATAGATAATTGATAGAGAGAGAGAGAGAGAGAGATAATAGATAGATAGATAGATAGACTGAAACTGTTGAAATCTCTTCTCTGCTCCCATTACCCTTCTTTCAATGAGACTACCACTATCATAAATTTAGTGGTGAGTATTCACATGCACATTTTTTAAAATTTACTATAAATGGAAACACATATATGTAGTAAACATATAGAAACACACATACATAGTGTTTTTGTATGCTCTCAAAACTTTCTATAACTGGTATCATATCATATATTTAAGCTTAAACACATAATTTCTCTAATTACCCCAAGTTGTTGTAGTTCCAGTAGGCCAATGCTAGAAAATAGATGTCAAATAAAACAAACATTCTGGCCATTAACTCTTCTGAGTACTTTTAACTGATCTTATTAAGAAAAATATGTGTTAAAAAATATTTGTAAAAATTTCTTTGCAAGTGTTTTTCAAGCTAATTGTTTTAATTACTATTTAGGTATAATATTTATTTAAAAATCGGCTACTGCTATAAAACTAAATCTGTTAATAAATTTAAATAAATAATAATTTCTCTACTGCTAAGAAGAAAACAAAAATACTTATGTCTGTATGTATTCACATAATAAATGCTGACAATATTCACTTTGAGATTTTGAGCATCGAATAGGATCTCTTACATATAAAAGTTGAAAATATTATTTCTTCTAGGATTCCATTTAAGGCAGTAGTTGAAACTGCTATTTTCAGCTACTGTCTTAAATGGAATCCTAGGTCAGCATCAAGAAAAAATAAGCTCATTTTGATAAATAACATACATCAATATGAGATTTTAAAATATATTAGTGTTGGTTGGGCACTGTGCCTCTCACCTACAATGCCAGCGCTTTGGGACACCAAAGCCGGAGGATCACCCGAAGTCAGGAGTTTGAAACCAGTTTGGCCAACATGGTGAAACCCTGTGTCTACTAAAAATAAAAAAATTAGCCAGGCCTGATGAGGCACACCCTAATCCCAACTATTTGGGAGGCTGAGGCACAAGAATTGCTTGTACCCAGAGGCAGAGGCTGCAGGGAGCAGAGATGGCAGCACTGCACTCCAGCCTGGGGGACAGAGTGGGACTCTGTCTCAAACAAAAAAAAGATTAATTTTTTTTAATTGAAAAAAAGTACTAGGGGTAAATACCAAGATTAAACAGCGCATATAATTTTAAAATATGAGAATTTCAATTCTTTAATCCTCATTAAGTTCAATGTTTATGTAACTGAAACAATTATATGTGACAACAGTCTTCAAACTTGTGTTTAACGTAGACGCTTATTTCAAGAACTTGGGATCCAATATATAAATCAGATCACAGAACAATTGTCCAGACGTAATCACATGCTGGGGCCAAGAGCACTGCTTACCTTGCACCTCCATACCTCCTGCCAGTGCTGTCCCCAAGGGGCCTTCACAGAATTTCTAGGGCTCCACCAGGCAAAATTTGAAAGCAATGGCTTTCATATGGTTTCAGATCCTTCTTGTGCCCACTTCATGTCCTTTATCTCGCCTTCTACCTCAGTCCTTGCTATGGCAGTCAGTTTTGCCCAAACACTTCACCTTGACTGCGTCAGTATCATTTACTTTCTGCCCTCAGACTTCTCTGTTGGAGTAATTGCCCTCCAGAGGAATCAGCATGGCACTCACAAAGGCACTCTTTGAAAGTTCAGGGAAGTCAACGCCACATGGCACAACCCTTGACCAGGAAGTGGAAGCCTGTGGACAAATGCTGCCCTCACTCCCCCTCTCCTCAGGTGTACAATTCTGAAGTGCCAACGACAAGGCACTCAGAAAGTCCTATCCACGTTATGACCATCTCAAGAGCATGACTTGTTTTCCTCTTCTCTGGTTTACTCTTCTAGTCCCCCACTCCTCTCCCCTAGAACCACTTTTCAAAATGATTCACCTTCACACAAGGTCATTTCTCACACTCTGCTGAGTATCTTTCCTATTGTTTTATAATTGGTCATTACATGTTAGCACAGTAAAATCTGGTTAATAAATAGAGCTCTTACAGACCTATCAATCCTTAACTACCAAAATCTCATAAGAAAAACTCTAATAGGCAGCCCCAACTAGAACTACCAAGAGAGTTCATAAGATAAGCTTCTCTTATTTTTGTTCCTGCCTTAGGATTCAGGAAAGGTTTTTTCTGGTAAGTTTTGCTGAATGGAGAGGGAGGGGGCACCAATCATGTCCACTGTTCAGTTTACTTCTTCTTGAGCTCAGGGTGATAAAAGCAGATTTGTCTGAGCTATGTAAAGGAAATAAAGTCTCCTATGCCTTCCGGCAAATTACCTGAGGATAGAAGAAAAAACAAAAAAAACTACCCCTCCCTTTTCCATTAATTTCATGTCATATAGTAACTTTAAGAGTATCTTGTGATTAATTGAGCTCAAGAAAATTTCATTCTTCAAAAGCAGGCTGAAGCAGCAAATGCAAGAAATGTCATACACAAGAAGCATCAAATATTGAGCTTGCCAAGCAACTCCTTTCCATGCCCATCCTTTCTTCCCTCAGGTAACCTTTTTCTTTCCCTGTCAATCTCTCAGAGATAAATTTAAAAAGGAAGAACAACAAGGAAGAAAAACCTTGCCCAGGCTCAGGACCCCAAGTGTCAGTTGTGACTCAACTTCAAAGCACTCTGTGCCTCACTCTCCTTACCTGTAAAATGTGCGAATTGGACTAAAAACATCTTAAACCCTTTCTAGTACTAAAATGTCCTAAGGCAACTTCAATGACTATCAAGAGCATGTTTTTCCCAGCAATACTATCTGGAGGAAAAAAGGAATCATCCACAAAACTAAACAATCATGGTTCCCATTCCATCACAGCCTATTGGATTCTATATAAGCTCGAATAGGTTCTGTCAGAGGGAGAAAGAGCAAGTGCTCACTGAACTACCAGGTGTTGTGTTTATGACTAGGACAGTAAGTGAAACAGAAAGTAACAGTCAAGACTTTATTCATATATTTTGAGAGTATAGGCAAGAGGTTACACAGGAAAAGGTGCAACCCCACAGTGTTCCATTTTTTTTCCCACCGAAGCCACCAGGCGAGCATCACGTTTGAGCAGAAACGCAGGAAGAAGAGGGGAAAGGGGAGTCATCTTTTTACTGTACAGGGAGCCCCAAGCAAAAGGTCCTGCTGTTTTGTGGACCCCAGGGCCTGGGTGAGAGATTGGGAAAGACAAGGAATAAAAAACACTGAGTCAGAGTATGTGCTGCCTCCGGAAGGGTGAGGAATGCATAACACCTAAGAGCCTGATTGGCAAAGGTGAGGCAGAGCAAAATTCTTCTCTCTCTCCCTCTCTCTTTCATTCTCTGTTTAATTTATAGGAGATTATTTTAATATTTGCCTTCAGATATTAGTCATATCCTGGATGTTGTATTCCAAATCGGATGCAAAGAGGTTCTACCAAATTTAATTAAGTGAATTTTCGTAAACCAATGGATGGGGCTCTCCCATAAGATGAACTGTGTGATGGGTTTAAACGAGAGAGAGATCATTCTGTTCTGGCTAAAAGTTTCTGTCCAGGCAAAAATGTTGTCAGGTACAGTTTTCGTCTGTTTGTTTGTTGTTTGCTTTAAATAATATGTTAGCTTATGCATTGTATATAAGTAGGTGTCTTGTTCAGGCTACTGTAACAAACTTTCATAGCCTGGGTGGCTTACAAACTACAGAAATTTATTTCTTACAGTGCTAGAGGCTTGAGAAGTTCATGATCAAAGCACCCACAGATTCTGCCCACTTGAATAGACAGCTATCTTCTCTCCATGTCTTCACAAGGCAAATGGGCAAGGGAGCTCTCTAGGGCCTCTTTCATAAGGGCATTAATTGCATTCATAACAGCTCTGTTCTCATGACCTGAGTGCCTCCAAATACCATCACACTGGGGAATAGGTTTCAACATATGAATTTGAGGGGAATGCATTCAGCTTACAGTAGGTTTCCTAAGTGATTCAAATATTAACCACTCATGTTCACTAAAAACCATTAGTGTGATTTAAACTAACGTTTAAATAAATTAGGTCAACCTGATTCTTTCCCTATCTTCCAATATGCTTCATATTTATCTCTTCTACACTGTTTTATTTTCTTTCTCTCATTTTCCCATAACATATCTCATTCTTTTCCTACCAAAATTGTTCTTGTTCTTCAAGTATCAACTTAAATCCATTCTTTTTTACAGCATCTCCAAAGTACCCCTACAACCAATTTCCCTACAGTATAATCCAAAATACATGCTACCATTGTTAAAAAAAAAAAAAACAACCATGCATTTTCTTATGGTCTTATAAAATGTCACTTGATAAAACTTAAAGACTTGAACTACATCTATCTCTTTGTGTTTAGGTAAGAAATCTAACATTCAAAGTTGACCAACAGAACTATATGTCTTTAAATACTATGCAATTCTAAACTTTTAGCAATTCAGATTTACCTCAAATTATTCAAGGATAAAATCTAATTTGAATAATTTTCTCAAGTCACTTTGCTGATGCATATTTAGCTTTTATCATTTGAGTCATGAAAAGTGTTCTATACCATAGACACATATTAGCAAATCATAAATTCAAATAGAAACACATACATGTCTATACATGCATATATTCCTAAGTTTACAAACTTTAAGTAGGGAATATATGGTTACTCTTATAATAAAAATGCAGAAAGTAAAATTTGAAGAAACAAAAGAGATAAAAAGTTAATATAATCAATTCCCATTATTCAAGATAGTTATGTTCCATAAAGTCATTATGACTACAGAATTTGTGAATACTGAAGCTCTATTCTAGGGGATACGTAGGGCTAGATTCCTGTGAGCCCCTGATTATAAAATTTTCATCAGTTAATGCATATATAATCTTATTTTATGTGTGTTTCCGTTTAAATACACTTTATTTAATATATAGCTGATTCATTAACATTGTACTTGTGGTCAACAGTACTATAAATCATGCCTGAAAAAAGCTTCTCTAACGCAAGTACCTTCCTCATAAGGCACATCACAGTCTTCTTGGCTTAGGGACACTGGGCAGAACTTCCACACTATGTTTCAGACCATTTTAAACAGTGAAGTCACCACCAACAGCAACAAAAAAACACACAGAAATGTGAAAAATGTGGCAATAAATAGATTGTAAAAAAGACACTTGTTTATAGTATAAGCTGAAACAAGACAGCAGAGCATTGCCTTGTTTGGCCTTACCTGGAAACTTGCACAGAGAGCAACTCAAATTCTTTGCTGGTCTACACATGTCCACACAGGTCTTCAAATGACTGCAAAAGCCATGTATTATTTTGGGGTTAAATATTAATGGATTTTAGTGAACAGGCCAATTTCCAAATACAGAATCCTCAATTAATGAGAATCAAATGTATATAAAATGTTCTTCAAGGAAATACTTTTAAAATACTAGCAAGAAGAAAATTGGGAAGCTATGTTCCATATTAAATATGGTAGCAAGTTCACAACATGAAAATGTATGTTTTATTATAATCAGGTAGAGTATGGGCCAGGTACAGTGGCTCACCCCTATAATTCCAACACTTTGGGAGGCTGAGGAGAGTGAAACATGAGGTCAGGAGTTCGAGACCAGCCTCACCAATATGAAGAAACCCTGTCTCTACTAAAAATATAAAAATTAGCAGGGTGTGGTGGTGCTCACCTGTAGTCCCAGCTACTCGGGAGGCTGAGGCAGAAGAATCGTTTGAACCTGGGAGGTGGAGGTTGCAGCGAACTGAGATCAGCCTGGGTAACACAGCAAGACTCCATCTCAAAAAATAATAATAATAAAATAAAAATAATCAAAATTGTTTGAAAACAAAATGGATTCCCATATAACTCACTCATCAGTCACCAGATACCTAAGCACATCACACAAATTAAAAATATACATAGCACATTGATTTATTTGCATATGTTGAACCATCCTTGCATCACCAGATTAAATCCCACTTGGTTATGATGAGTGATTTTTCTAATGTATTAATGAATTCTGTTAGCTAGTATTATGTTGAAGATTTTTGCATTAATATTCATCAGAGATATTGGCCTATATTTTTCTTTTTTTGATGTGTCTTTGGTTTTGGTATCAGGGTGATGCTGACCTCATAGAATGAGTTTGGAAGTATTCCCTTCTCTATTTTTTAGAATAGTTTGGGTAGGAATAATATTAGTTCTTTGAATATTTGGTAGAATTCAGCAGTGTAGCCATCTTGTCCTGGGCTTTTCTTTACTGGAAGGCTTTTTATTATGGCTTAGATCTCAGTACTTGTTATTGATATGTAATTTGATTATTTGTCACTCAAAGGATAAATGCTTGACGAGATGTATACCTCACTCCCCATGACATGCTTATCTCACACCTGTAATCTCAGCACTTTGGGAGGCCATGGTGGGTGGATCACCTGAGGTCAGGAGTTCAAGACCAGCCTGGCCAATATGGTGAAACTCTGTCTCTACTGAAAATACAAAAATTAGCTGGGCATGGTGGCGTGTGCCTGTAGTCACAACTACTCAGGAGGGTCAGGCAGGGGAATCACTTGAACCTGGGAGGCAGAAGTTGCAGTGAGCAGAGACCACGCCATTGTACTCCAGCCTGGGCAACAAAGTGAGATTCCATCTCAAAAAAAAAAAAAATTCCATGTACCCTATAAATATATACACCTGTATTCCCACAAAAAATTATGAATAATTCAAAAATTAAAATACATATACAAATGTTTTATTTTGCATGTTGAAATAAGATTCTCAAAACTAAATTGATTCCTGTATATTTCTAAAATAGAAGTTTAAATAAAATTTGGATTTTGTAATACAAGTACGTGAATGTCAAAATTATCCTTACAATGTAGGATTTCGTTTGTCTGCACTCATGTTTTTATTTTCAGTAAAGCTCTAAAACACAAAAAGGAAACTTTTGCCTAATAAATAATAACCACACTATAGCTATAAAATCACAACACTTAGTTGATATTTACATTTAGTAAACTTTGGGAAAAAATTTTTAAGCCACAAAATCCTTACTCTAATTTTTGATAAAAAAAACTAAAAAGGGCTCTGCCTACAATTGAATGACTCTATGACTGTGAATTAGCCTGCTCCCTCCACATTGAGAACGGTGAAAAGGCACAAGTAAACTAGGCATTTCATCTGGAAAATAAAATCCTATTTTAGACCAAAATACTTTTATTAGCCAAAGTAAAGTTTGGATCTAAATTCTGAGGTAAGACTCTCATCTCATTTTACTATATTTAGAGACACATAAGACTCATATTCATTGGATGAAGAGAGGTGGCTTTGCTCAGTTTTTCCTGTAAGAGAAAGTATTTATGCAGCCAACAAGCACATGAGAAAAAGCTGGACATCACTGATCATTAGATAAATGCAAATCAAAACCACAGTGAGATACCATGTCATGCCAGTCAGAATGGTGATTATTATAAAGTCAAGAAACAATAGATGCTGGTGAGGCTGTGGAGGAAGAGGAACACTTTTACACTGTTGGTGGTAATGCAAATTAGTTCAACCATTGTGGAAGACAGTGTGGCAATTCCTCAGGGATCTTGAACCAGAAATATCATTTGACCCAGCAATCCCATTACTGGGTATATACCCAAAGGAATACAAATCATTCTACTTTAAAGACACATGCACACATGTGTTTATTGTAGCACTATCTACAGGAGAAAAGACATGTAACCAACCCAAATGTCCATCAATGATAGACTGGATAAAGAAAATGTGGTACATGTATACCATGGAACACTATGCAGCCATAACAAAGAATAAGATCATTTCCTTTGCAGGGACATGGATGAAGCTGAAAGCATCATCCTCAGCAATCTAACACAGGAACAGAAAACCAAACACTGCATATTCTCACTCATAAGTGGGAGTTGAACAATGGGAACATGTAGACACAGGGAGAGGAACAACACACCCCAGGAGGTGGTGGCAAGGGGACAAAGAACATCAGGAAAAATAGTTAATGCATGAGGGGCGTAAAACCTAGACGATGGTTGATAGGTGCAGCAAACCACTATGGCACATGTACACCTATGTAACAAGGCCGCATGTTCTGCACGTGTGTCCAGGAACTTAAAGTAAAATAAAATAAAATAGAAAGTAAATATTTCAGGTTTTTACAATCAGATAATCTCTGTTATAACTACTCAATTCTGGTGTTGCAGCCCAGAGGAAGCCATAGACAACACATATATGAGTGGATGTGATTGCATTTCAGCAAAACTTTATATGGACACTGACATTTCAATTTCCATGTAATTTTCACATGCCTCAAAACATTATTTTTCTTTTGATTTTTTTCAACCATTTAAAAATGTAAAATAGTTCTTAGCTGGAAGACCACAGAAAGAAGTGGTAGGCTGGGTTTTGCCCACAAGCTATCATTTGCCAAACTCTGATACAGAAGATCTTAAATAAAAGTTTATTCTTGCAGTGGTCATGAAATAGGAACACATATTCTTTAGAAAATTTGATTACATGTTGTTTAGTACATGAAAGCAAAGCATTTTGTTAAAATAACCTAGTACTTAGTAGGTATATATATTTATGGGGTATGTATATACACACAAAAATTAAAAATTAACAAAAACCCTAGACCGACTCACAGTATTTTTCAACATCAGAAAATAGCAACACAAATATGAAGTTAGCACGAACCAGACCAGTTGCCACAGATTGCTCTCTGGAATTGATGTTGAAGTTGTGTTATAATAATAATTGCTCTCTGGAATTGTGTTGAAGTTTTGTTATATAATGATTATTATAACACAAAATTATCTCTATTTCACCCCAGGTCCCCATCTCTAACCCTCAACTCTTTATTTGGCTCAGACAATCAGCAAGTTTCATTACCAGCCTTAGCCAGTGATTAAGGAGTAAGTACTTAGAAAATAGCATTTCTGAAGAATTTCTCTCTATTGGATATGCTTTGTGGTTATCTTAAACAAGTGCAATATGCTAGGCTTCTCATAGCAATCTTTTGGAAGCTTTCAGGAAAAATGGAAACTGTCATCTGCAAATTCATATTAACTTCTTGGCAAATATAAAATCTGTCCTCCAAGACACCTATACCTACACACCTGTGACCCTGTACCCACTGCATATGACCAGATAGTGAGTGGCAGCTTCAAACTGTCTTTATGTCATTTCAAACATAAAAGCTCATTGCTTGGATAGTTTATCTTTTCTGTTTGACTTGCATTATTGTTCATTTAAAAAAAATGTTTTCTGCAGTTCTCAAAAGTTGCTTTCGAAAATGCTATTACTTTATTCTTCGAACCTCAGACTGTCTAGCTGGGTAAAAAGGGGTACCAGGGTAGGCTAAGTTGTTCTAAGGATGTGTGTAATGCCTTGGCTTCTTGTCCACAGTTTTGTTCGATGATTTCCTTAAGTCTCACTGAAATCTTCTTCCTGCCTGACTCTACATCTTTGTCCCCATCCATCCATGCCTAAATGACTGCTCCTTTGATCTGCCAAGCTCAGAGAAAACTTTCTCACATGTTCCGGAATTCTTTAGACTAGCCAGATGACTATCAGGAAAAAGTTTACAAAAAGAGTTAAATTATAGGAGAGTTTCAACTGGGTGACATAGAATCCATTGCAAAATTTTATAATTCCTAGACTCTCTTAAGTGAGAATTGGATCTAAATTCTAGCAAGGAACCCAGACAGGATAAAATGAATAATAATTAAGTCTCCTTCCAATCAACTCACGGAACATCAGAGCCATTATATAAATCCCAGCAACATGCTTAGACACCGTATAGAGTACTTTCAGATCTTCTAGTCCAGTGGTTCTGAATCCTGGTGGTACATTAGAATTACCTGGAAAGCTTTTTTTAAAAAAGGAAGCCCACCTAAGGTTAATTGAACCAGAATCTTTAGGGGTAGCTCCTGGGCATAGGTAGGTGTAAAAGTTCCCCTGGTGACTCTACTGTGCAACCAAGATCAAGAAGCACCAATCTGGTCTAACCTATCCATTTTATGGATGAGAAAAGTGAGTCCTGTTTGTGAAAAATGTTTAACGGATCTGTCCATATATTTTACTTCTCTGAACTTTAAGAGGTTATTTATAGAACAAGTAGTAAATTAAATTACCTCCCAGAAAAGTGAAAGCTCAGGATATTTTGAAAATTTCTCTAAATTTGACCAATCAACTCTCTTCAGAGTAGGCATAGTGGAGGAGCTACAGTAATAAACAAGTAATAAGAAGACATCTTTAGATAAGTGCTTGAGAGAATGCATACCGCATTCTTCACGATGTGATTATTATGCATTGCATGCCTGTATCAAAACATCTCCTGTACTTGATAAATATACACACCTAACACCTATTAGGTACCCACAAAAATTGAAATTAAAAAAATTTAAAAAGAAGACATGCTTAGATTTCTGCCCCTTACTAGTGACTACACTAGTCACCTAACCTACTTGAATCACATTAGTTAATCCTTAATAAAGGAAAAATAGCTATATTCAGCCTCACTTGGGTTTTAGGTCCAAATAGGTAATATTTGGATAATAAAAATATGTGGTAAACTCTAAAGTGCTGTGTAAATCTTGGTTGGGTGTAGTGGCTCATGCCTGTAATCACAGCACTTTGGGAGGCTGTGGTGGGCAGATCACTTGAGGTCAAGAGTTTAAGACTAGCCTGGCCAACATGTGAAACCTCGTCTCTACTAAAAATACAAAAATTAGCCGGGCAACATGGCTTGCACCTGTATTCCCAGTTACTTGGGAGTCTGAGGCAGGAGAATCGCTTGAACCTGAGAGGGGAAGGTTGCAGTGAGCCTAGACAGCGCCACTGTACTCCAGCCTGAGCTACAGAGTGAGACACCATCTCAAAAAAAAAAAAAAAAGCTAAAAAGTTTTATTTGCTCCTAATTATATTCCCTCCCACTGGACTCACACCATCCGTGTACAGCCTACCAATACTCACCCAGGGCTTTTGCCTTTCTCTAGGTCAGACAGATTATCCATTATAATACTTGTAATTACAGTTTATCTTTCTAGACTCATAAGTTCTGCAGAGGAGAAGCTTTGCATGAGTGTCACTGTTGTTATTCTCTTCATTCTCATCAACTCCTTCCGCATGAAATGCATCATTCCAAAACCATCTTGTCAGGAACCGCAATGATGTCAAGAGAATTCTAAGGACAAGTAACTGCAACTCATTTGGTTCCCTGTTGATAAGTCTTTTTATATTGCCTAATAAAGTCAGTGTGGGAAAATATGCAAACTGATGATTGTTCAAACAAAATAGCATTTTTGTTACCTAAGTCTTCGCATGAAAGAGTCTTGAGCAGGATTAAGTTTAAATGCTAACTGCATGTGACAAAACTCTTTTGTCCCCATCAGCATTGTTCATTTAAATAAGAAGAAATAACATAACAATGGCATTTTCTGAACAGCAGCTTTGAGAATTTAGGCATTTCTAATTTCATCCCTGTGAGAATCATCCTGACCCCTACTGAGTCTTATTCTCTAATCACAGTCAAATTTGTCAAATGCTGGAGCTCGTTTCTTCATGAAGGATGCATTAATGACAATTCCATGGGTCTGTGTGTCTATTTCTAACAGGTCATGATGAATTTTTCCAGGACTTGCAATGCAATGTCTGTCAACTTCCTAACTCAGGACAGTAAACTCTATAAATAAAGCAAGCACAGGATGTAGCAGAGAATAACAACCTTGAGTCTTATGATGCCCCTGAGAACTAAGACTCTTCCAAATACAGAAGCTGTGGGAACAAGGAGATCAATGGAAAGGAAAGCCTCTTTGTTTCCGAACATTTTTTCACTGAAACACTGGGTTCAGTGCCAGTGAAAAGTTGAGCTTTTTCTGGGGGAGTATTAAATGTTAATTGAAAAACGTTGCCAGCACTATAACCTGAACATCAGAACCTCATTGTGCCTGCCAAGAAGAACAAGGGAAATAATTATCAACATTATAATTTCATTCTTACTCAGCCCCCATCAGCTCTGGAAAGCAAACCACATGGGCTGAATAAAATTAAGTATGAGCATGTTCAAGATCCAAGGCAACTGAAATTGCTAGTCCTATTAAAAGCAGACATCATTAATTGAAATCCTTCAAATAGTCTTTCCTGCTGATGACAAAAGGAAGCTTTTTCAACTTCCTTATAAAATAAATAAAACACATATATAAGGACTAAAGATAATGCCTTAAAATTTTACAGAATTTTAAACTTTTTCCTATATTGAGCACTTTGGTTCTCATAAAATTTTTGTGAGTCTAGACAGGGAAGAAATTGAACAGATTCATTTTAAAGAAGAAACATGAACTACATTCATTGAGTACTATGTACAAAGCACTGTCTTAGGAGTTTCAGATATCGGTGAGCAAAACAGACACAGAATCAACTTTTTTCCAAAGGTATAGTCTAGTGGATAAGAAAATTAAACAATTTTGCCAGTTAATAAATGCCAAGAATAGGACTATAATAACTGACTTTGTGTTCTTTCCATCATACTATCAGAGAAACACTGTTCTCAAGGTTTATTACAATCAGTTACTATAGCTCATCTTATTCCATCACCAAGCCCATCAATGAATGGGATAACTTTTAATTTAAGACTTTATTCCATTTCTCAAATTTTGTTAAAGGTATTATTCGTGTCTCAGAGGCAAGATAGAGAGAAGTAAGTGGAAAAGGCCTTGGTTCATTTTCATAAAAGAATGAAAAAAGTGTTATTGACCATAAGTATCTTTCTTAGTAGATATTGTATCTTTCTCAAAGTAGATATCGTAAAAATTTTACAAATAGTAAGGATATCAGCACAGAAGAGCAGAGTCCTGTATGAGTGGAATTTGTAGGAAGAAAATCTCAGGAATCATTCCTTTTGGACATTTGTTGCTGTGTCATTGTATTGAAATGATGACCAGTCTACTTGTGAATACCCTATCACATGAAGACACGCAGGAGAAAAATCAAGCTGGAAGTCAGACCTGAAACTTTCACATTTTAAAAAGTATTATATCAGTTTTATGGAATGTAAGATGTAATAATCAAAAGAGAAATTGACACTACCTTTTTAAAAAGGACCTGCATATAAACAAATAAAATTTTTTAAAAATTGCCTGCATATAAACAAATAAAAATTTTAAAAAATTGCCTGCATATGAAATACATCACATTTCCACAAAAGACTTTGTTACATTAATTAATGCCACAAAGCATAACTTAAAACACATAAACCACATCAGTGATCATTTCCACGAAAGTATTATTTTCTCAGCAATTTAGAAACTCAAAATAACAGCATATGAATGAAGGAATTAACATGCTTTATACATACCCTTGCTTTTAGTCATCTTTTTGAAAAATTTTATATAAAGATATATGTCATCTACTATATCAAAAAAAAATCCTAACTCTACTAAAATGATAAAAAAAAAACCATGCTTTGGTATAGCTGTCATGTTTTTATTCACATAGTTGTTTGAAGTTAAGTTGACATTAAAGCATAATATATTGGGTCAGCATTCTAGTTGAAATAGATGAAGTTATAAAATTTAGCAGACCAAAACATTTTTAGAAAGATAATTGGTCAGAGAAGCCTTTGAAAACAGTTGTATTTTCAGAACAATCATAGGTCAGAATGCATCAATTATCTTTAGCACACATGAGAAACATCTAGAAGCAATGTTAGTACAATCAAAACAAAAAGTAACACTTGAGTAAATATGAGTGCTTAACCTGGGCCCATATTCTAAGTACAAATAAACATGAACATAGTAGAATATTGATCCCTAGCAACATGTCCTGGAGAATAAATTAGCACTCATTAAATTTGAAACTCATAGAAAGCATTATCATCATCACCATCATCATCATCATTATCACGACTTTTAGTGAAAGAAACTGCAGTTCAGATTTCATACTAACAATCCTTAAATACACTACATTTAAAAATTTTTCATCTGTACACCAACCACTTAAGGAAGGTATTAATGTTTTCCATCTATTACAGATGGGAAAAATAAAATTCAGAAAATTTGTGTAATAAGCCCAAATTTGTCCAACTAGTAAATGATGGAAGTAAGATTTGAATTGAGAAGCTGCATTACCCTGAAACTTAAGTGCTTAGACACTGTTTTATTCAGTTGCATCAGTGAGAGATTTTCAAGCCAATTATTGAGGATTTATCTGGATGGCTGACAGGTATATTAAGGCAGCTTTTATATCTGCCCAGAATGTTCCCTAATTGGCAACCTATTTTCCTTATTGATAGGCTCTTCCTCATGGAAATGGGAACGAAGGAAATGAGAGGTCTGTCTCCTTGCAGGTCAAACCCTGGAGCTTTTCCTTCATATTAGGCTGTGACATTTTGAATTGACCTTTTGTCTCTGGGACAACTGGATCTAGGTCTCTAATTGAGTCAGCCTTTTAACTTGGAAAAATAGAACCCATTAATTATTGGTGGAACTTCTATTTACAAAATCTCAATTGTGATCTAAAGGTGCTGTCATACTCTATCCTCAACAGCGTCATTCCTCAGTGTGTGACTAGTGAGTGCTAATAATTCCTATCAGCAAACTGGTCAAGAGACAGCCACTCAGTCAGGCTCACTGCTGAAAGCTGAAGGTCTAGCCAGGCTTCCTGGATGTATTATTCAGCCAAGCACTGTGACATTTGCATATCTCCATTTAAATGAATGATCCTTTTTATACTTTTTTTTTTTTAAATGAGACTTCCAGTTTGGGGAATGCAAGCTCCTTGAGGACAGGCTGTGTCTGGTTTTGTTGTTGTTTGGTTGCCTGTTTTAATTCTTGTATCTCAAAACCTAACAAAGTAACAAATACTCGTGGGGCGGCAGTAGTGGAAATGTTTCACTACACTGAATTGATTACAATGCTATGTTAATGCTACGTTCATTTCAGCTTTGTGTCTCAGTGTTCGTTTCTAATTTTTGAAAGTAACTTTTAGATCATTGTTTCACTGAAAGATAATGGTTGAAACTTGAAATTCGCAAGACTAAAATTATTGTAAAAGAGCTATTATTGCTTGATTTGGATGCAAAGATATTTTCCAAGGTTATTTTCCGCATTTGAGTTCAGAAGAGAACCTAAGCCCATGAAGTGTCTGCCTTTTCCTTTTCCCAATTTATTGTCACAAGGAACCAAATGAGAGAGGGGTTATAAGATAGTAACTGAGAAAAATTGAATCTAGAAGACAAATTAAATCTGGAAGAATCGAAGAAGAATCAATCTGGAATAAAAGGTACAACTTTACTCAAGGATTTTTTTTTTTGAAGCAGCACTAATTAAATTCAAGAAAAGGAATATCCTTGTATCCCTCCATATCCTTGTATCCCTACCCTAGTGAACAAAACACCAGATGGACAGGCTGAAGGCAAATGAGCTGGAATCATTGCCAAGTGCAAGTAACCAGGCATGTCGGCGGTACTTCAGCGAGCCTACATAAATAGACCAAAAGAACCAAAAGTACCTAGAAAAGTAGTAGAAAATCCCATTTTAACTCATGACTCTTCTCAGTAACTCTTTCTTTGCTTCTCAAATGGCTAATGTGGTCACTTATGAAAAGTATGAAAACCTAGCCCATTCAATTCCCATGCCAATTTTTTCCCATAGACTACTCCAGTCCATTCCACATTCTTTGTCTTAGAAACAGGTTGGAGAAGAATAAGGTATTTGGGGAGACTTCCAGTAAATGAGATTTTGCTTATTGAATCAATATGATAGTCTGAAAACTGATAAATACTGAGAGAAGAATTATTAGTTGCATGTATTTTTCCCCTGAAAAACATCGGTGGATTTCTGCCTCCCTGGGAGAAGAAGATGAGGTGGCAATAGCCATAATAACAGGAGAACAATAAGGTAGGATGCCTCCCTAGAAAATGGGAAGAAAGAAGTCACAAGACAATGTGTGACTAAGAAATGCAGATTCATCTTAGAGATGTATCACACAAAGAGGTTATACTAGGTGACACAGGAAAATTTCTAGCCTCTACTATGCACCAATTATTTCACGAATATTCAAAAGTACAGAGTTTATGTCAGGAAAAGAAATTCCTACTTCACAGAGCAGAAAATACACTGGTAATAAAATATTGACAAATATCTCACTCTCAGTAAAATGGATAGTAAAATTTGTTAATTTAAACGTATTTAACAGTGGTGTATGTTTATTTCTGGAAAACAGATACATGGCAGGCTAATTGGAAATATTAGATTTATTATTTTTGTCTGGAAAATTTGGGACCCATCCTAAATTAATGGCTTTCTGCCACCATCAGAGACAAAATCCTGAGCAAACTCGGCCAGGAACATGACCCTGATAAGTGAATTTAATATTCTTATAGACACTCTCCATCTACTAAAACTAAATTGAATAATTGCAACATTCCTGTTACCTACATGAGCATTAGGTACTCCTCACAATGCTGCCGTGTCACGCAACCCCCAACCCGTGCTATAGTATCTAACATACCATTTAGAAATCACTTGGTTCTGGTTTGTCACCAGACTCAGGAGAGACATGTCTCACTGTAGAACCAGTGCCTATCATGTGCTTGGCAAAAATAAAAATAAGAAAGGTGTTAGTATGGAATACTATGCCACCTTAAAAAAGAATGAAATCGTGTCCTTTGCAGCAACATGGATGAAGTTAGAGGCTATTTTCCTGAGGGAATGTATGCAGGAACAGAAAAACCAAATACCCCATGTTCTACTTACAAGTGAGGGCTAAAGATTGAGTACACAGAGACAAAGAGGGGAACAACAGGCACTGAGGCTTACTTGAGGGTGGAGGGTGGGAGGAAGGTAAGGATCAAAAAACTACCTATCAGGCACTATGCTCACTACCTGAGTGACAAAATCATTTCAACAGCGCACCTCAGTGACGTGCGATTTACCTATGTAACAAACCTGCACATGTACTCCCTTCACCAAAAATAGTAGTTGGAAGAAACAAAGGTGTTAAATGAATGTATGTTGACTCAGTGTTGACACTAAGGAGATTTTATGGTGAACAAAGGTAATTATGAAAATACAATGCATTCTATGAAAATTAAAAACATGCCTATAATTCTTAAAATGCTTTAATACATAAAGTTCAATAACATTTTTGTCTTTAGTTAGGAAAAGTGTGAAATATGTAACTTGATCACAAAGTCAGAGTATTAAATATGCCAAAATGTTCTCAGGGTTTGGCTGTACTTGTTTAGAGTGATTTTTATTTTAGTTTTTATAGGTTTTAGTTTTATTATTTTATTTATTTATTATTTATTATTTATTTATTGTTAATTATTTATTATTTATTATTATTTTATTATTTTATTAGATTTTAGTTTTTATATACTTCAGTGTTCTTCAGATTTTTAAATATGAATGTCCAATAGTCTAATAAAGAAAAATATAATTAATCATATGAAAATGAATAAAAAGGGAGAAAATGTCAGAAGTTGTAGATCATCCCGAAAAGTAATAAAGTATCATATTAGAGAGCTTTTTCACTAAAATATAAATCAATGTTTGGAGTTTTCCTATTGAAAAACAGTTATATAATTTGTAGCTAAAAATGTCGTTAGTGCCAAATGAGTCTATTCCAATTCGGAAGACAACTCTACATCGATTTAATAACCCTTATTGCACCATAAGACCAAAATTGCAGGCTTTAAAAACTAATGGGACTTATTTGCTTTGCCAAATTACTGGTTTATTCATGAATCATATTTTCTCCTCACAAATGCTATTGAATTCTCCACAGGGAAGGAAAATACCTTCCAAAAAAAACTCTCTGACTGAAAAAAAAAATTCTCAATAAGCTTCTGTTTCCTAGAAAAATCTCAAGTCGACATGATTGTTAAATTATAAATAACTATAATTCTTGGATGGAAAACAGTCATCATAAATACATAATTTTATGTAAATCAAGACCTGCAGGAACTAATTGCATTACCTTTATTTTTCCATCAATTGGTCCTAAACTATTTTAGAAACCTACTGTTGCAGGAATTCATTAAATGCCAAAATATTCAGACATCAGCAGGTACTACAGCACAGTAAAAGGGATAAACAGGGAATGCTCATCAACAGTTTTCACAAACAGAATTTGAAACTAAGTCTTTATAGACCTGAATTAAATCTCCTGTTTATAAAACAGGAAAAATGAGATCATCCGTACTTCAATTTCAGCTTCCTACACAGTATCCTGACATATAATTCTTTTTTTTTTTTTTTCTTGAGACAGAGTCTTACTCTGTCACTCATGCCGTAGTGCAGTGGCACAATCTTGGCTCACTGCAACTTCCACCTCCTGGGTTCAAGCAATTCTCCTGCTTCAGCCTCCTGAGTAGCTGAGATTACAGGTGCCTGCCACCATGCCCAGCTAAGTTTTTGTATCTTTAGTAGAGACAGGGTTTCACCATTCTGGCCAGGCTGGTCTTGAACTCCTGATCTCATGATCCGCCCGTCTCTGCCTCCCAAAGTGCTGAGGTTACAGGCATGAGGCACTATCCAGCCTATATAATTCTTCCTAATGTGTTGTGCTATTATTAAAAATTGCAAATGGTTAAATCTCCAGAAAACACACACACATACACACACACACACACACACACACACACACACACACACACACAAACTACAACTAGAACAACTCTTAACTACCCGGATATTTTGCTTGTATAGCAACAAACACCCAGGTATTTCAAATGTACAATGCTAACAATGTTAAATATTTTTGTCTTTGACAATTGTTCGAAACTTCAGTACTATTCTCTTTAAAATAGGTACAATAATCATAGTTGTCTTAGATACTACTAGAATTGTTGTGAACATCAGTTTACACAAATGCCTGTAGAATAGTTTTTCCCTTTCTTCTGCTAGCTTAGTGCTTACTTTGTTCTTTTTCTAGTTCCTTAAGTGTTTTGTTAATTTGAGATTTTTATTTATGCCTACAAATTTTCCCTTAGCACTATTTTTGCTGCATTAGAAAAATTTCAGTGTGTTGGGCCAGGCACAGTGGCTCACTCCTGTAATCCCAGCACTTTGGGAGGCCGAGGTGAGCAGATCATGAGGTCAGGAGATTGAGACCATCCTGGCTATGGTGAAACCTCGCCTCTACTAAAACACAAAAAATTAGCCGGGCATGGTAGCACACACCTGTAGTCCCAGCTACTCAGGAGGCTGAGGCAGGGGAATTGCTTGAACCCAGGAGACAGAGGTTGCAGTGAGCCAAGATCACCCCACTGTACTCTAGCCTAGCAACACAGCAAGACACCATCTCAAAAAAAAAAAAAAAATCAGTGTGTTGTGTTTAAATTTTCATTTATCTCTAAGTATTTTCTAATTCTCTCTCTTTTTTATTGTACTTTTATTGTACTTTATGGGGTACATGTGCAGATCATGCAGCATTTTTGCATAAGTACACACACGGCAATGTGGTTTGCTGCCTCTATCCCCCCCGTCACCTATATCTGGCGTTTCTCCCCATGTTATCCCTCCCAGTATTTTCTAATTTCTCCTGTGATTTTTCTTTTTGAACCATTGGTTACTTAAGAGTGTGCTGGCCAGGCATAGTGGCTCACGCCAGTAATCTCAGCACTTTGGGAGGCCAAGGCGGGTGGATCACGAGGTCGGGAGTTCGAGACCAGCCTGGCCACCATAGTGAAACCCCATCTGTACTAAAAGTACAAAAATTAGCTGGGTATGGTGGTGCATGCCTGTCATCCCAGGTTCTCGGGAGGATGAGGCAGGAGAATCACTTGAACCTGGGAGGCAGAGGTTACAGTGAGCCAAGATCGCACCACTGCACTCCAGCCTAGGTGACAGAGGGAGACTTAGTCTCAAAAAAAAAAATTGATGTCCTCAATTTTCACAAACCTGTGAATTTCCAGTTTTCTTTATGTTATTATGTTATTGATTTTTTTAAATTTTTTTGAATTTTGGTCAGAGAAAATATTGTGTATAACATTTATTTTTTAAAATTTATTAAGATTTCATTTGTGACCTAACATATAATCTATCTTGAAAATATTCCATGTGCACTTAAGAGGAATGATTTCTGTTGTTGTTGAGTAGAGTCGTCTGTATATATCTGTTAAATCTAGTTGGTTTATTGTGTTTTGTAAGTCCTCTATTTCCTTACTTATATTGTCTGATTATTCTATCCTTTGTTCAGAGTAAGATATTGACACTGTCTCTTTCCCCCTTCAATTCTGTCCATTTTTGCTTTATATCTTTTAATATTCTGTTGTTGAGTAGTGTTTGTAATTGATATATCTTCTTGCTGTAAAACTTTTATTGACATATAATGGTCTTTTTTTGTCACTTGTAAACTTTTTTCACTTACAAAAAGTAAAGTCACAAATTATTGTTGCAATAATGCTAGCTTTTATAACTGTCAATGTATTTACCTTCAATGAGACCTTTATTTCTCTGCATGACTTTGAAGTATTGCCTACTGTACTTTCCTTTCAACCTGCAAGACTCCCTTTAGCATTTTAAAAAATTTTAATAGCATATTTTATTTAATCCACTATATATTATCATTTCAATAAGTAATCCATGTAAATTTCTTAAATCATGTACAACAGGATATTTTGAAGTATACCTACATTCTGGGGTGGTTAAATCTAATAGTGACCATTTTTGTAATGAAAACACAACATCCACTCTCAGCATTTTTCAATAGTACCATATATCAATATTAACTATAGTCACCATCTTGTACAATAGACCTCTTGAATTTATTCCTCCTAACTGTAAGTATGTTTCTTCGATCAACATCACCTCAACCCCAATTCACCCCAATCACCCCAGGCTCCATTCCATTCTCTGCTTGTCTGAGACCAATTTTATAGATTTCTCATATGAGTGAAATGATGAGGTATTTGTCTTTCTGTGCCTGGCAGATTGCACTCAATATAATATCCTCCAGGTCCATCCATGGTTGCAAATAACAGGACTTACTCCTTTTTTATGGCTGAGTATTATCCCATTGTGTATACTAACCACATTTTCTTTATCCATTCATATATTAGCAGACACTCAGATTCATTCCATATCTTGGTCATTGTGAATAGTGCTGCAATCAACATGGGAATGTAGCTATCTCTTTGACATATTTATTTTGTTCCCTTTGGAGATACATACCTAGAAGTGAGATTACTAGATCATATGCTAATTCTATATTTAGTTTTTTGAGGTGCCTCCATAGTCTTCTACATAATGGCTCTACTAATTTGCATTCCCACCGACATTGTATGAGGATTTCCATTTCTCATCCTTGCCACCACTTACCTTTTGTATTTATTGTAATCATCATTCTAACAGGAACAAGCTGTTACTCACTGTGATTTTGACTTGCATATCCTTGATGATTACTAATGTTGAACATTTTTTTCATATACATGTTGACCATGTGTATGTCTTTTGAAAAATGTCCATGCAGGTCTTTTGCCCATTTGTCAATTAGGTTATTTGCTTTTTTGCTATTGACTTGTAAGAGTTTCTTATGTATTTTGGATATCAACCCCTTATCAGCCATATAATTTGCAGATATTTTCTCCAATTTTGAATGTTGTCTCTTCACTCTGGTAATTGTTTCCTGCACTGTGCAGAAGCTTTTTAGTTTGACGTAATCTCATTTGTCTAATTTTGCTTTTTTGGCCTGTGCTTTTAAGGTCATAGCCAGAAAATCATTGCAGAAATCAAAGTCATGAAACATTTTTCTGTTTTCTTTTAGTAGTTTCATAGTTTGGGGTCTTACTTTTAAGTTGCTAACTTACTTTGAATTTATATTGTATTTGGTGAAAGATAAGGTCTAATTTTATTCTTCTGCAGGTGGATATTCAGTTTTTCCAACATTATTTATTGAAAAGACTTTCCTTTCCCCATTGTGTTTACTTGGCACCTTTGGGTTGGAAAGTTAGTTGATGGTAGATGCATGAATTTATTTCTGGACTCTTTATTCTGTTCCATTGGCCTGTGTGTCTGTTTTCATGCTCATACCTTTTACTATTATTATTATTATTATTATAGTTCTGTAGTATACTTTAAAGTCAAGTACTGTGCTGCCTCATGCTTTGTTCTTTTTGATCAAGATTACTTTGGCTTTTTGGTGTCTTTTATTATTCCATTTGAATTTTAGGAGTTTTTTTCTGTGAAGAATGTCATTTTACTGCAAATGTCGTAATTCTATATATGTAAAAACCCCTTCATCTCAGCCCAAAACCTTCTTAAGCTGCTAAGCAACTTCAACAATGTCTCAGGATACAAAATTAATGTGCAACAATTACAAGCATTCCTATACACCAACAATAGACAAGCAGAGAGCCAAATCATTAATGAACTCCCATTCACAATTGCTACAAAGAGAATAAAATATCTAGGAATACATCTATCAAGGGAAGTAAACAACCTCTTCAAGGAGAACTACAAATCACTGCTCAAGGAAATCAAAGAGGACACAAACAAATGAAAAAACTTTCCATGCTCATGGATAGGAAGAATCAATATAGTGAACATGGCCTTAATGCCCAAAGTAAATTAGAGATTCAGTGCTATTCCCATTAAATTACCATTGACATTCTTCACAGAATTAGAAAAAAAAAATATTTTAAAATACACGTGGAACCAAAAAAGAGCCCATATAGCCAAGACAATCCTAAGAAAATTGAACAAAGCTGTAGGCTTCATGCTACCCAGCTTCAAAGTATGCTATAGGGCATAGTAACCAAGACAGCATGGTACTAGTACAAAAACAGACACATAGACCAATGGAACAGAATAGAGATCTCAGAAATAAGACCACCCATCTACAGCCATCTGATCTTCAACAAACCTGACAAAAACAAGCAATGGGGAAAAGATTCTTTATTTAATAAATGGTGCTGGGAAAACTGGCTAGCTATATGCAGAAAATTGAACTGGACACCTTCTTTACACCTTATACAAAAATTAACTCAAGATAGATTAAAGACTTAAATGTACAACCCAAAACTATAAAGATCCTAAAAGAAAATCTAGGCAATACCATTCAGGACATAGCATGGACAAAGATTTAAAAGCAACAATTGACAAATGGGAAAGAGCTTTTGCACAGCAAAAGAAACTAACATCTGATTGAACAGATAACCCATAGAATGGTAGAAAAATTTTGCAATCTATTCATCTGACAAAGATCTAATATACAAAATCTACAGCAGAATCTACAAAGAACTTAAATTTACAAGATAAAAACAACCTCATTAAAAAATGGGCAAATAACTTGAACAGACATTTCTCAAAAGAAGACATTTATGCAGCCAACATACATATGAAAAAAAGCTCAACATCACTGATCATTAGAGAAATGCAAATCAAAACCACAATGAGATACCATCTCATGCCAGTGAGATTATTAAAATGTCAAGAAACCACAGATGCTGGTGAGGCTGTGGAGAAACAGGAATGCTTTTATACTGTTGGTGGGAATGTAAATTAGTTCAACCATTGTGGAAGACAGTGTGGCAATTCCTCAGTGACCTAGAATTGGAAATACCATTTGACCCAGGAATTCCATTACTGGGTATATACCCAAAGGAATATAAATCATTCTATCATAAAGGCACATGCACACATTTGTTCATTGCAGCACTATCCACAATAGCAAATATGTGGAATTAACCCAAACACCCATCAGTGATAGATTGGACAAAAAAATAGTCATAAAAACGAACTAGATCATGTCTTTTGCAGGGACATGGGTGGAACTAGAAGCTGTTATTTTCAGCAACTAACACAGAAACAGAAAACCAAAACTGCATGTTCTCACTTATAGAACTACAATTACATTTTTTTAAATTGTACTTTGGGCTCTGGGGTACATGTGCACATCGTGCATGCATCCTGCAACCATCATTCTCAGCAAACTGATATAATTACATTTTTTAACATGGATTTTATTGAATCTATAGATTGGATTCAGCAGTATGGACAGTCTAACAATATTAATTCTTCTAACCTATGAATATGAGATATATTTCCATTTGTTTCTGTCTTCTTCGATATTTTCATCAATGTTTTACAGTTTTTTTTCAGTGTAGTCATATTTTACCTCCTTGGTTATATTTATTTCCAAGGATTTTTTTGGAGCTATTGTAAATGAGAGTTTTTAAATTTCCTGTATCAGATAGGCATTGTTACTGTATTAAAATGCTACTGATTTTTTACATTGATTGTGACCTATAGTTTTGCTGAATTTTATCAGTTCTAATGATTTTTTGGTAGTCTTTAGGATTCTCTGTACGTAAGATTACATCATCTGCAAACAGGAACACCTTAACTTCTTCCCTTCTAATCTGAATACCTTTTCTTTCTCTTGCCTAATTGCTCAGATTAAGACTTCCAGAACTATGTTGAATAGAAGTGGCAAGAGTGGGCATGCTTGTCTTGTTCCAGATTTTAAAGGAAACGTTTTCAACTTTCCCTCATTCAGAGTAATGTTCGTTGTGGGTTTTTTATATATGGCCTTTCTTGTGTTGAGGTATATTTCTTCTATACTTAATTTGTTGAGAATTTTAATCACAAAGGAACTTTAAATTTTATCAAATTGATTTTCCGTATCTATTGAAATTATCCATGGTTTTTGTTCTGCATTCTATTAATGTGATGCATCATGTTTATTCATTTGCATATGTTGAACCATCATTGCATCACTGAGATGAATCACACTTGATCATAGTGAATGATCTCTTTAACAGGATGTTAAATTAAGTTTGCTAGTTTTTTATTGAGGATTTTTGCATGTATGTTCATCAGGAATATTGGCCTGTATTTTTCTTTTGTATGTGTGTTTGCCCTTGTCTGGTTTGGTATCAGGGTAATGCTGGCCTCACAGAATGAGTTTAGACCATTTTTTCTCCTTCAATTTTTTTGAAATAATTTGAGAATAGTAAGTATTAGTTATTTAAATATTTGACAGAATTCAGCAGTTGAGTCTTTAGGTACTGGACTTGTCTTTGATGGAAGACTTTTTCTAAATGATTCCATGTCCTTATTCATTGTTGCTCTTCTCAGTTTTCTATTTCTTCATAATTCAATCTTGGTAGATTATATGTTCCCAGGAATTATACATTTCTTCTAGGTTATCCAATTTGTTGGCATATAATAATCTATTATAGTATTTTTTTCTGTGATATGAGTTTTAATGTCTCCTTTTCATCACTGATGTTCTTCATTTGAGTCTTCTCTTTTTTCTCAATCTAGCTAAAGATTTGTCAATTTTGTTTATCTTTTCAAAAAGTAAACTATTTATTTTATTGATCCTTTGTAATTTTCTATAGTCTCTCATTTGTTTCTGCTCTGATCTTTATTATTTTCTTTCTTATACTAAATTTTTATTTATTTTATTCTTATTTTTCTGGTTCCTTGAGGTGCAACATTGGGCTTTTTTATTTGAGATCTTTCCTCTTTTTTGATGTAGGTGTTTACTGCTCCAAATTTCTTGCTAAGTACTGCTTTTGGTGTATTCCATAAGTTTTGACATGTTGTGTTTCTATTTTCATTTATCGCAAGTAATTTTTTTAATTTCTCTTTCAGTTTCTTCATTGATTCATTGGCTTTTCAAAAGCATATTGCTAAATTTTCATGTTTATAAAGTTTCCAAGATTTTTAACTTTATACCATTATGTTCAGGAAAGTTACCTGATATGATTTAAACCTTCTTAAATTTTTTTCAGATTTGTTTTGGGCCTTACATATGGTCTATCCTGGAAAACATTTTATGTGCATATGAGATATTCTGCAGTGATTGGATAGAATGTCCTGTAAATGTCTGTAAGTTTCATTTGGTCTAGAGTACAAATTAAATCCAATGTTTCTTTATTGATTTTTCTGTCTGCATGACCTATCTGTTGCTGAAAATGAGGTGTTGAAGTCTCCCACTACTATTGCATTACAGTCTATCTCTTCCTTTAGAGCTACTAATATTCACTTTATGTATTTAGGTGCTCTGATGTTGAGTGTGTTTGTATTTACAATTGTTATATTTTCTTGTTGAATGAACCCCTTTATCATTGTATAATGACCTCTTTTATTTCATTTTATAGTTTTTGACTTAAAATTTATTTTATCTGATATAAGGATAGCTACTCCGGCTCTCTCATGGTTTTCATTTGCATGAAAAATCTTTTTCCATACCTTCACTTGCTATCTATGACTGTTCTTACAGGTGAAGTGAGTCTTTTGTAGGCAACATGTAGTCAGCTTTCTTTATTATTATTCATTTAGCCATTCTATGTTTTTTAATTGGATTCTTAAATCTATTTACATTCAAGGTAATTGTTGATAGGTAAGAGCTTGCTACTAACATTTTGTTAATTGCTTTCTGTTTTCTACCTGTTTTGCATATCTATTATTCCTTTCTCTCTTACTGTCTTCCTTTGTGGTTGAGTGATTTTCTCTAGCTATATGTTTGATTCATTGCCTTTTTTTTTTGAGAAAGAGGGTGTATTAGTTCATTTTCACACTGCTATGAAGAAATATTGGAGACCGAGTAATTTATAAAGGAAAGAGGTTTAATTGACTCACAGTTCTACATTGCTGGAGAGGCCTCAGGAAACTTTCATTATGGCAGAAGGCAAAGTAGAAGCAGGCACTTTCTTCACAAGGTGGCAAGATGAAGTGAGTGCAAGCAAGGGAAATGTCAAATGCTTATAAAACCATCAGATCTTCTGATAACTCATTCACTATCATGAAAACAGCATAAGGGAAACTGCCCCCATGATCCAATTACCTCCACCTGGTGCCACTCCTGACATGTGGAGATTACAAGGATTACAATCGGATGTGAGGTTTGGGTGGAGACACAGAGTCAAACCATATCACAAGGTCTGGTTCTGTCACCCAGGCTGGAGTGCAGTGGCACATTCTAGGCTCACTGCAACCTCTACCTCCTGAGCTCAAGCAGTTCTCCCACCTCAGCCTTCCAGGTAGCTGGGACTACAGGTGTGGACCACCATGCCCAGATAATTTTTGTAGTTTTTAGTTTGTTTGTTTGTTTGTTTGTTTGTTTAGTGGAGATGGGTATTCACTGTTTTGGTCAGGCTGGTCTTGAACTCCTGGCCTCAAGTGGTCCACCTGTCTCAGCCTCCCAAAGTGCTGGGATTACAGGTGTGAGCAACCATGCCCAGCCATTGCTTCTTTTGTTAAGCAGATCTATTACAGGTTTTTGCTTTGTGGTTACCATAAGGCTTAAAAAAATCATCTTGTAGGTATTACAAGTTAATTTAAGCTGATAAAAATTTAACTTTGTCAAATAAAACTCTATACTTTCACTCCACTCCTCACTACATGTTGAATTTTTCAACATCACAATTTGTATCTTCTTATATTGCATATCCCTTGAAAAAATTTTTGTAGTTATTCTATGATTTTGTCTTTTAACCTTCATTCTAATGATATACATGAAATATACAGGAATTAAACACCCCATTACAATGCAGTCATGCCACTTACTGGCAGGTATATGTTCTAAGAAATGCATCATTAGGTGATTTAGTCACTGTGTGAACATCATAGACTATATTTGTATTTACCCAAACCTAAATGATAATGCCTACTCAACACCTAGGCTATAGGATATAGCCTATTGCTCCTAGACTACAAGCCTGTACAACATGTCACTGTATTAAACAATTAATCTTAGGGACCATCATCATATATGCAGCTTGTTGTTGACTGAAGTGTCATTATTCAGCTCATGACTACATTACCTTTTAATAGGGAGTCTTATACTTTTAGATGTTTTCATGTTACTCATTAGCATTCTTTTCTTTCAGCTTGAATAACTCCCTTTAGCATTTATATGGTGTTATACTTCCTCAGTTTTTGTTTGTTTGGGAAAGTTTTTAATCTATCCTTCGCTTATGAAGGACAGCTTTACTGGGTACAATATTTGTGAATGGCAGGGTTTTTTTTTTCTTCAATGTTTTGAATAAGTCTTCTCACTCACTCACTCTTGAATTGTAAAGTTTCTGTTGAGAAGTTTGCTACTAAATATATTGAAACTCCTTTTATGTTACTTGCTTCTTTCCTCTTGTCACTTTCAGGATCCTCTCTTTGTCTTTAATCTTTGACAGTGTGCTTGTAGTATGTCTTGGTTTAGTCATATTTGGATTAAGCCTGATTGGAGACCTTTGACCTTCCTTTACTTGGATATCTATATTTTTCTCCAAGTTTGGAAATTTTTCTGCTATCATTCTTTAAATAAGCTTTCTACCCCTTTATCTATCTCTAATCTCTCTTGAATGCCAAGAACTGAATTTGCTCTTCCAATGTTGCCCGTGAATTCCATAAGCTTTCTTCAATCCTTTCATTCTCTTTTTCCTCCTCTGACTGTAAATTTTTAAATAACATGTCTGAGTTCACAGATGTGTTTGCTGTGTTTATTTTGCTTGATAAATATGCTGTTGATGCTCTTTATTGCATTTTTCACTTTGTTCTATATTTTTCAGCTCCAAGATGTTTGTTTGGTGTTTTATTCCTTCAATCTCTCTGTTAAATTTCTCTGATACAATTCTGAATTGTTTTGCTATATTTTCTTGAAGTGTACCTAGCTTATTTATTTGTTCATTCATTCATTTGAGATGGAGCCTCACTCTCTCATGCAGGCTGGAGTGCAGTGGTGCAGTCTCAGCTCACTGCAACCTCCACCTCCTGGGTTCAAGTGATTCTCCTGCCTTTGCCTCCCAAGTAGCTGGGAGTACAAGCACACACCACTACACTCAGTTAATTTTTATATTTTTAGTAGAGATGGAGTTTAAGCACATTGGCCAGGCTGGTCTCAAACTCCTGATTTCAAGTCATCTGCCCACCTTGGCCTCCCAAAATGCTGGGATTACAGGTGTAAGTCACTAGGCCTGGACTTACTAAGCTTTTTAAAAACAGTATTTTGAATTTCTTTTCTGATAGTTCATATATATCCATCTCTTTAGAGTTAGACCTTAGTACCCTATTTTGCCATTTGATGATGACAAGTTTCCTTAATTATCCTTGATCTTCATGGTCATGCATTGATGTCTGTGCATTGAAAAAGTGAGGACTTATCCTAATCTTTGCAGTCTGACTTTGTATGGAAATGTTCAATAGTCCAAATATTCTGGATAGATTGTCTGCTGTGGTATCTAAGATCCTGACTGCTGCAACATTTTCAGCATTAGGGGGTGCCTATCCAGGACTGCCATGGCCAGCACAGCCTGGGCTGGAATTGCTGTTAGCTAGTTTCCGTGGTTCCCAAGTTCTGGGATGTTTGGGATGGTATTTTTGTCTGTGGTTGGTTGCTAGTTGGATTTATGTGAAGAGGAAGTGAAGCAAGAGAACTCCTATTTTGCCATCTTGTTCACATCACTCGCCTTTGGCATTTCTTGCAAAACAGGTCTAGTGGTAACAAACTCCTTCAGCTTTTGTTTTTCTGGAAATATCTTAATTTCTCCCTCACTTTTTAAAGACAGTTATGGAATTTTTAGGTGACAGCTAACTGCTTCTTTTAGCACTTAGAAATTACCAACCCACTGCCTCTGGCTTCCAAAGTTTCTGATAAGAAATATGCTGATAATCTGATTGAGAATCTCTTATATGTGACGAGTTTCTTCTTTCTTGCTGCTCTCAAGATTCTCTCTTTATTTTTTTCAACATTTTGATTATGTGTCTCAATGTGGGTCTCTTTAGGTTCACCTTACTTAGGGGTCATTAGCTTTGTGGATGTTTATATTCTTGTCTTTCACCAAACTTGGGAAGTTTTCAACCATTATTTCTTCAAATCTCCCCACCCCCCCAACTCTCTTATTTATTTATTTATTTATTTGGACTGCCACGATATGTGTGTTAGTCCATTTCATGGCGTCTCACAGGTTCCTTAAGCTGTATTCACTTTTCTTCACCTTTTTTCTTTCTCTTCTTCAGAACTGATAGTTTCAAGTATTCTATTTTCAAGTTCAGTAATTCTCCTTCCTACTGAAACCTGCCTTTGAATCCTTCTGGTTAATTTTTTATTTTGGTTATTATTATATTCAGCTCTAGAATTTCTTTTTGGTTTTTCTTTTGATTTTCTATTTCCTTACTGATATTCCCATTTTGTTCATACATTGTTTCTTCCTTTTGTTATTTCAGAAGCTTTCAAATAGTTGTTTTCAAGACTTCTTTAGCAGGTTTGTCATCTGGTCTCTCTCAGTAACAGTTTCTGTTAGTTGTTGCTCATACTTCTTTCTTTGTATGCCTAGCAATTTTTTTGTTGAAAAATAGACATTTAAATTTGGTTTTGATTCTTGTAGGTTATCTCTGTGCCAAGGATTAGCCTAAGATATAAACTTAAGTTCTTCTCAGGCTTTTCCCTGAGCCTCTCTCAGCTTGTTAGTGACTTTCTTATTTTCCTTGTATATGCAGTTGCTTTTGAATATCCTAGTCTTTAATGTATGACCCTCAAAAAAAGATAAAAAGGAAAAATAAATGAAGTAGGGGGGAAATGGTCCTGGTAATTTAAATTCCCTGGAAGTTGCTTCAGCTATAGGGAAAGGAATTTGTAATATTTGGAGGTGAGGGGGTACAACAATGATTATCTGCCTTTGTGTCTGCACCTCCATGATCAGAAGCAGCAGTCAGCATTCAACATAGATTCTGATATCTGGAGGACAGGGTTCTTATTGCCTACCTTATTGCTAACTCCCACAAGCTGCATGCAAGCTGCTCCTGCAGCTCCAGCACTGCCTCCATAGAAAGCTGCTAGCCAGATAAGAGCAGAAATTGACCAAAATAAACCACAGTTTACTGTCAAGCATTCCCCTGGAAGTTGCAAGCCTTCAATAGCAATCCAAAGTTCAAAAACATTTGCAACAAACAGATGATGCCAATGCAGTTGTTATCTAGATGGGGAGACAGACACTTGATGCTTCTACTATTCCATCTGCCCAGAATCTTTGCCACTGTTATTTAAGAGGCCACTATTATTTAAAAGGTATGCATCTCGAAAGGCTGTGATGAAGATCAAGTAAGAAAAATCCAAGTCAACTCCTTAGAGTAATGCCTAGTATTCAACAAATGTTGGCTATAATTGTAACACTCAAGAACAGTATCTATCTCTGTTATCATTTAATTTGTTTTCATGATGATTTTTGTGCTAATAGCTTCATCCCTTCACATTTATGGAAACTGAGACTGAGTAGCTTGATGAACGTCGCAGACACAGTGCTCAGATTTATACGTCCTAATTCCAAACCCAGTATTCTTACTACTAGAATATGCTGGGCTGTTTTACTCCTAACTTGGTTAAGAAGCCAAATATAGGAGAACATTAACAAATCAAGGTAGTTTTAGTTCCTCATGGGTCTGTGGGTTCACATCATTTTAATGGAGCTGACTTTGCTCTTAAGATAGAGTAAGCAGTTGGTATGACTCAGCATATCTCTAGCAATGTTTCTACCTTAAAAGGCAAGTTTGTGTTTCTTAATCCTTTAACAATTAAGATTTTAATTAAGGGAGCATTGGATAGACATTGTAAGGTGCAAAATACCTCTAGAAGGTATTGAAAATACTCACTGTAAGTATAAGCCAGTTGATTACAACTGAGCAAACAGGTCTTTACTTTGATAACTTCTAGCCCTAAAGACCATATTTAACTGATATTTGGAGGTACGGAATGCATAATATGGAAAGAGATTTAACCTAGAGCATAGGGAAGATCTAGCTAAAAGTACAGTGGGTAGTCATAGCTGCTGAAGGAAGGAAGCAGCCCAAAAAAAAAAAGGTGAGATGGTATACTAGCTTTTATACCAGCAGGTCCTCCTGGGGTGAATTTTGCCTGCTATATGCCACTGGGTAAGTATACATGCCAAGATTTTAGTGGCCCAGCAGCTGATGTAGCTACAATGCCCCCTAAGTGGCCTGTACCCATCTGTCAACATCATTGGAAAACGTCTAATGCTTCCCTCTAATTGCTGATTTTTGTCGGCTGGCTCATCGTGAGGCCTGATACTCATTGTTATCTTCAAGTACACTCTATTATCCATGCTCACCAGCTCAAACTACCTGAAATATCCCTGTAGTCTAAAAAAAATAAAATAGGCTTTTTGAACTTGCTGCAGCAAGGGACACAGAACACCCAAGGATTTCAGTTTATATTGGATTTGAGAAAGGATTCAAAGAAACAAAGATCTATCTAGACAGCGTGCTGTCTTAAAGCAAGAGAAATTTGATGAATAAGCATCAGTAACTTTTTATCTAGGAGGCGGAATTAAGCATGTAAGGCTAGAGTTGTCATTGAGCAGTGGTCAATAACAGTAAGAAGCAGTGGTTGCTTAATGTTAACCAGGAAAGGGAGATGCTTGGCATCTTTATGGTTGTGGGTGATTTGGGTTTTAACTCTGTTGCAGGCATGGTTACAAAGTTAACTTATTTTTGTCTTGTTGCATCACACCATGGAGAGTCCTCATCTGATGTTTATTTTCTATGGAATTCTGTTCCACGGAGGAATACCACAGACTGATGGTTAGCAACTAGACTGCTCCTCAAAAGCTGTCAGGGACTTTTTTTTTCTTTCTCACAATTATGCAACTGACTATTATATACTATCCATTCTCCTTTGGTAATAGGAGAGGGATAAAAATGAAAATAAATGTGGGAGTGGTAAGATAACAAGGGTTGGGAAGCTATCATTTATTCCTATTAGAAGGAAATCTCCTACGAATGGGAGATGATCAAGAATGTCATAATTAAAAAAATATGTATAAATGTGGCCATTAAGGTTGAGAGAATGCATCATGTTGCTCAGGCATAACAAGGCAGGCAATTAAGTGCAGACTGAAGGTGGTCCCTGTACTCCAGAAGCTTATAAACCAATAGATAAAACAGGTAATACTACTATAATCATCATATGTGTTACATAGCACTATGATTTCATATGCAAATATGCAAAAGGTTAAAATGTATTTTCAAGTTCATTGATAGCACGAGATTTGCTTTTATTCAATACCAAAACTAAGTACTTCTTTAAAGTGAGTGCAAATCTTTCATTTTCAAGATAGCTAATTGAGAACAAGCATAATACTTTACTCCTGGTCCCCAAACTCCAGAACACGATGGGAAATACTTTTCTAGAGAATATAAAGCAATAACTCTAGAGAATATAAAGCAGTAACTCAATGAATTTATGAAAATGATAGAGAAATTCTTACTAAACAATTTCATGTTTTAAAGGGCTCTATTAAAGGTTATTTCTGTTTTCTCTGCCTTTCTTGAACCAACTGAGAGATAAGACAAAATGAGTTAACAGCTTCACAACCGATAAATATCTTTATGATGAAAAGCTGTGTGGTAACAATGGCTTCCCAATTTTAATCCCAGAATGTAGCTTACTAAACCACCTGATTGCCTGCTTGGACCACTGGTGACCTCCACACCTGGATACCAACCCCTTTGAAATTTAGAACGTAGAGTATCTTTGTGTTTTCCTTGGGAAGCTGAATCTCAAAGAAAGAGAGAAAGGGAGAAAGCTATACATATCCTATTCTTTAAACATATAAACTAGCTATGTCATGCCTCCTTTTGAAAGGAGTGAATAATGGAACTGAGAGAAATCATGAATGACTTTACTCATGAAACATGAAGCCAGAAGAAAAGAGGTTCTCCCATTCCAGATAAACTAAAATGCTGAAAGAATACCTGAAACTAAGAACAGCCAATATAAGCTGCAGGCAGTGGAGGTAACTCCACTGATATTCCATAATGAGGCAGATTTCCACAGTGGTAGCAGGCATGTTAGTTTATTCTTTTATATCTTCCAGGCTAGACATAAGCAGCAGTGTCCTTTATAAAACTCATGCAGTGCTTAGGGCAGAGATATGAGGCTATACTTGGGAGAGTAGCACTTCTCTACAGGATTAGAAAGAAAGATTAAGTAGTCGAAATCAGATGACCAGCCACTAACGTATTATGTCTACAGCAAGCCCGTCTCATCCTGTTTTTATTGAAAATTGCATGGTGTGCAAAGCTCAGGAGCTAATTCTAACTTTTATCCCCAGCCAGGCTGCACAAGCAGAAGCAGTGAACAGTCTACCAGGGAATATTAACTTCAATGATCATCTCAAAGCCAATAATCATCACACTGTTGAAGAGTGACTACACCAGGAAAGAGACAGGGCAGCGGTGGGAACACAACAAACCGAAGAATTTACACTTGAGGAAACAGAATAAGAAAGCAATCATGCAAGGACTTTAAAATAAGTCATATCAGGCATAGTGGCTCACACCTGTAATCCCAGCACTTTGGGAGGCCGAGGTAGGCAGATCACCTGAGGTCAGGAGTTCAAGACCAGCCTGGCCAATATGGTGAAACACAGTCTACCAAAAATACAAAAATTAGCCAGGCATGATGGCAGGAGGCTGAGGCAGGAGAATCACTTGAACCCGGGAGGTGGAGGTTGCAGTGAGCTGAGATCACACCACTGCACTCCAGCCTGGAAGACAGAGCAAGACTGCATCTCAAAAAACAAACAAAAAAGACAGAAAGAAAAGAAAATGAATGGGATAAAAATAGAGAGTATGAAGAAATATGTAAGATACTAGAAGGATAGACACAGAAAAGCTAAAATGTCTCTATTAAAGGTAGAGAACAAAGGAAATGGAAGAGAGGCAATATTTGAAGAAATAACAACCCCAAACATCCTATAACTAAAGAAAGAGATGAGACCGAACTGATGTCTCTGTGCTCCAAGCACAATAAATGTTTTTAAAAATTCTTGCCACATTTTAATAAAATTCAGGAACACACAAAAGAGATAAGATTGCAAGTCCTGCAAAAGAGAAAACGATATTTATAAAGGGAATAGAATAAGAGTTCTCATCAATACAATTAGCACAAAGAAGACAATGAATAGAGTAACATTTTCAAAGTGAACAAAAACTACTTTGAATGTTAAGCCAAACTAGCTCTCTTAGAGGTTACATCCTCAACACACACTAGAAACTTGCTTTTTAGAGATAATGAAGTAAATAGCAAAATAATCAGTTACAAGTATTGAAAATGATACTGTGAGCAATAGGAATGAGACGTAGAAAGAACTGGTATTTTTCATCACAAGGATGAAATTATGTTAATGTACTTTTTCATAGAGATTAAATCTATTTTTTATATAACCAACTAAAATAAGCACTTTTTTTTTTCAGATGGAGTTTCACTCTGCTCCTAGGCTGGAGTGCAATGGCGTGATCTCGGCTCGCTGCAACCTCCACCTCCCAGGTTCAAGTGATTCTCCTGCCTCAGCCTCCCAAAGAGCTTGAGTTATGAGTGCACACCACCATGTGTGGCTAATTTTTGTAATTTTAGTAGAAACAGGGTTTCACCATTTTGGCCAGGCTGGTGTCGAACCCCTGAACTCAAGTGCTCCGCCCACCTCAGCATAAAATAAGTATTTTTAGTGCTCCTATGCAGAAGGCTTGGAAGACATAGAAGACTCAACCCCACCTCTGAGAGATTCCCCATCTGTTAGAGGGAGAAAGGGTGGAAAAGTGAACAGACCCGGGGAACCCCTTTACTGGCTTTACAAGTTGAGGGAAGGGAGCTGATCTCTCTGAGCCTTAGTTTTCTTGCCTGTAAAATGGAGACAATGAAGTACCCACCCCATCAACTTTATAAATTACTTAATGCAATATCAGACATGTAGGTAGTATTCATTATCATTACTCTTCCTCTCATGTATAAGGAGATGCTTGAAAGAATGTTGCTTGAAAGGCTATCTCCAGGTACTAGGATTTTACCTTGTTTTTATGTTATTCTTTGTATTTTCCTGTATTGTGTATTTGTACAGTAAGCATGTATTATTTTTTACAAAGTTTAAAAGAATCGATATTTTTAAATTGTCAGGAGAAAATTTCGGAGATCATTTTTAATAACCTCAGAATAAGTAAGATTTTATAAAAATTGTACACACACACACACCACAGGTAGTCAAAATGTAATACTCCTAAGGGACAAAAACACTATGAATAAACTTAAACAGTAGCAATCTTTGAGAAAATATTTGCAGTATATATTTTAATTTTTTATAAATCAGTAAGAAAAAGACAACCCAATAAAAACGGTCAAAAAAAGAAAACAAATTCATAAAAGAGGCAGTACGATTAACCCAGAGATAGATGAAATTATTTTCAACCTCTAATTAGTATACTGTTAATTGAAATGGTAATGACATATTACATATCATTCATAATCTTGGTAGATATGGCTGGACATGGTGGGTCACGCCTGTAATCCCAGCACTTTTGGAGGCTGAGGCAGGCAGATCATTTGAGCTCAGGAATTTAAAACCAGCCTGCGTAATTTAGGGAGACCTCATCTCTACAAAAAGTAAACAAAAAAATTAGCCAGGTGCAAAGGCGTGTGCCTTCAGTCCCAGCTTCTTGGGAGTTTGAGGTGGGAGGATTGCTTAAGCCAGTGGGGTCAAGGTTGCAGTGTGCAGTGAGCTGTGATCACCCCACTGCACTCCAGCCTGGGTGACAGCGCAAGACTCTGATTGGTAGATGTTTTAGTTTTTTAACCTCAAACACTGGGAGGATGAGAGGAACAAACTATCACATGCCTCAGAAAGGAGGACAACCGCTTTTCCAGGTAATTTGGGTAACCTTCTCTAAACAGAAATTTGGATTCTCTGGGATCTGCTAACACCAGCCCAGTGAAAGATTTGCACAAAGGGACAGGTACAGCAACACTCACTGCAGCATTGTCAATAATACTGAAAAATGAACATCATAAATGCTAAGAAACAAAAAGGATACATACAATGAGGCATATTCATATAAAATACTACCACAAAGCTGCTTTAAAAAATGAACTAAGCCAGGTGCAGTGGCTCACACCTGTAACCCCAGCACTTTGGGAGGCTGAGGTATTGGGTCATCTGAGGTTAGGAGTTTGAGACCAGCCAGGCCAACATGGCAAAATTCTGTCTCTACTAAAAATATAAAAATTAGCCAGACATGGTGGTAGTTGCCTGTAATCGCAGCTACTCGGGAGTCTGAGGCAGGAAAATCTCTTGAACCCGGGAGGTGGAAGTGGCAGTGAGCTGAGATCATGTCATTGCACTTCAGCCTGGGCAACAAGACCGAAACTCCATCTCGAAATAAAAATGAACTAAGTATACAGGTATTGAAATGAAGAGCCCACAAAATTGTATTGCTAACTAAAAAGTTAAAGGAACTCATAAAATATATACAAGGTAGATAGAGTATGCTACTGTTTAAGTTAAGAAAATAAATGATACAGGTCTGGTGCAGTGGCTCTCGCCTGTAATCCCAGCACTTTGGTAGGCCGAGGCAGGCCAGTCACCTGAGCTCAGGAGTTTGAGACCACCCTGGGCAACATGGTGAAACCCCTCCTCAACTAAAATACTAAAAAAATTAGCTGGGCATGGTGGTGCACGCGTGTAATCCCAGCTACTCGGGAGGCTGAGGCATGAGAATCGCTTGAGCCCTGGAGGCAGAGGTTGCAGTGAGCCAAGATCGTGCCACAGCACTCTAGCCTCAACTGCAGAGTGAGACTCCATCAAAAAGAACGAAGGAAGAAAGGAAGAGAGGGAGGGAGGAAGGAAGGAAGGATGGAAGGAGAGAAAGAAGGAGAGAAGGAAAAAGAAATAATGCAACGTCGCATATTTTCTAAGAGTACATATTTATGCACATAATTATTGTCAAGGCAACGTAACAGTCCAAATTCGTGAGACAAAGAGAGTGTGTCGTGTGTATGTATTTGAGGAAAAAAAGACATATGATACTGGAATTGGCTTAAAGGGGCTTTTAGTATTATTTGAAACTTGTGTACAAGTTTTTTGTAAACAAAAATTTGTGTTTTCATAAACTGATTAAAATTAATTTTAAAATTAAATAGAGAAAAGACAAGTTTGACTCAATACTTGTTTTAAAGAGTGTATGTGCTAAAGGAGGTATAGTCAAGCCATAACCATAATATAAAAGAGACTAACCAGAAGAGAAGAATTAGGAGAAAGAAGAAGAATGGAAGAAGAAGAAGAGGAATAAGAGAAAGAAGAAGAAAAATAACAAGAGTAAGAACAAAAGGAATGAGTAGTAGTAGTAGCAGTAACCACAGCAATAGTGACGGTAGTCATTAGTAGAACTCAGCCCAAGAGAGATCACACCCGTGGAAAGGATCAAAAGACATCATGAAGGAGATGGTATTTGAATTGGGCTCATTATCGATATTTCACTTTAGGTAAATTTTGGCCCAGCCTTCCATAGTCATACCCGAGAATTGGTCATCAAGAACTCTAAAATCTCCCCTGTGAGAATCACCACCTTCCAGAACAGCACTACTTCCTTTCCAGCCCCTGAATCTGATACCTCCCCCAAAACTGAGCTTTTCAATCCATCATCCTAACTCCTTCTTTTATAAACTACATATCTCAAATGAGCACCTAATCTTGCCGAGCGAATGTTTCTTTGCTAAATTTACTTTCCAGTTCTCTTCTCTTCTAGACCTCCCATCTTTTCTTCTCTGTCATTTTCTTTCATTGATACTTCTGGGTTTTATTTTATTTATTCCTCCAACAAATATTTATTTTATTCCTTTCCAACAGATTTCAAGACAGTGAACATGGATTCTTTCTAGAAGTTTTGCTAAAAAACAAAATAGAAATGAAAATTATAAAAGAGAAAAAAATGCGGTTGAGAGGACTTTCAATGAAAAAAAAATAAAAGCAGGCAAAAACATCCTCAACAGATCTGCAAGCCTTTTCTGTATCTGTACCCATATTTTTAGTCCTGTTGCCAGTAATAATCAAGAAGAGATCAACCAATTCACATGTGCTCCAAAGCACATCCCCTATCAGTTTCGCAAGGACATTGCTCATGCTCTGTTTTCCCTGCTTCTTCCAGTTTCCATTGCTACAACATGATTTAATAGCACACATACATTCTCTAGTATATGAAATCATAATGGGGTGGTTTCTGGGATTTTGTTTTGTTTTGTTTTTAGAGACAGAGTTTCACCATGCTGTCCTGGCTGGTCTCGAACTCCTGGGCTCAAGTGATCCACCCACCTCGGCCTCCCAAAGTGCTGGGACTTAGGGCATGAGCCACCATGCCTAGCCTTCAAATCATATTTTTTCAAAAAACCAAAATAAGGCCAGGCATGGTGGCTCACGCCTGTAATCCCAGCACTTTGGGAGGCTGAGGCAGGTGGATCACTTGAAGTCAGGAGTTCAAGACCAGCCTGGCCAACATGGTGAAACCCTGTCTCTACTAAAAATACAAAAATTAGTTGAGCGTGGTGGCACACTCCTGTAATTCCAGCTACTTGGGGGACTGAGACAGGAGGATCGCTTGAACCTGGGATGCAGAGGTTGTGGTGAGCCGAGATTGCACTACCGCACTCCAGCCTGGGTGACAGAGCAAGACTCCATCTCAAAAAAATAAAAATAAAAATTAGCTAATTAATTAATTAAATAAAAATTCTTTATTGAACTCACATTTCTCTCCTTCCCTCTTCATACCACAATATCTCCAAAGAGTTTTCTAAATTGCTGGCTTCCAGATCCTTGCTCCCCATCTACTTTTTTTTTTTTAACTCATATCTATTTATCCAACCCTACTAACTCTATGGAATTTGCCAAGGTTATTAAAGAGTATTTTGCCAAAGGCAGTAAACGTATTTCTCTTACTCAATCTCTCTGCATTCAGCACATTTGACCGCTATAGACTTGATGATAATCTTTCCTCTTTTGGCTTCCTTAACCCCAGCTCTGAGTTTCTTGCTGAAATTTCTGACCATTCCTTAGTTCCTCTACCATTCTCAGAGCTTTAACCTAGGCCCCCTTCTCTTCTGTGTATATACTTTCTCCTAAGTTCCTCTGTTCCATGCTTTATAAACTACTCATAGGTCAACTACTCCCAAAGTCACACCTCTAGCCCTATCCTCTCTTCTAAACTCCATATTCCAACAACCTATTTAATTTCCTTACCAGTTTCCTAATAGGCACTTAGCAAAATTAAGAAATAAAAATAGTATCCATCGCATATATTCCCTTTCAGCAATTCCTTTTTATACTGCAGGTCTGTTATTCTTCAAACCAGACTGTTTGGGAATACAGTAAGCCTGTATTCCCAAGAAAGAGAAGGCTACAAAAGAACCCACAGGGAGAGCAATTGACTATCAATTCCATTATAGAATTTTGAAAGCTTTAGCTTTCAAATGCGAAACTAGATGGATGAAAAAGGAAAACATCTTTAATGAATTCTAAAAGCTTGGGCTTAATTATGAAAAACACATCCTAGGCCATGTGTGGTGGTTCACACCTGTAATCCCGGCACTTTGGGAGGCCAAGGAGGGAGGATCCCTTGAGCCCAGGAATTTGAGACAAGCCTGAGCAACATGGCAAAACGCCATCTCTCATCTCTACAAAAACTACAAAAAATTAGCCAGGCATGGTGGTGCATGCCTGTGGTCCCAGCTACTTGGGAGGCTGAGGTAGGAGGATCTAGTATATCAAGTCATATATGGAGTTCAAGGATGCAGTGAGTCATGATAATGCCACTGCACTCCAGACAGAGCCAGACCTTCTCTCAGGAGGAAAAAAGAAATCTCATCCTAAAAGACTGAAAGAATACAGTTTATGCCATAGGTTGCAGATTAGAAAATAAAAGCTGGTGAAAATGTTGATGCTCTTGCCACACAGAGAGGAGAGAGGAAAAGGTTCTGGGCTGGGGAAAGACATTTGAGAGGATAGAAGAAAGGGAGCAAGAGAATTCAACTCAGTGGGATCCCTGCCTTTACCATCTGATCATCTCATTCCCTCCAGGAAAAACTCTTATTGGGAAATAAAAGCAATCTAAAACAATAAGAGATGTGACCTCTTACCTGAATGGAATTCTGGAGTGAGATATTTCACAGAGTGCCCCAGGGTCCCCTGGAGTACCTAGAGGGGAGCAGAAATCTGGCCAGGTGGCACTAGGCAAAGAGAAACTAAGATGGTCTTGCAATATGCGGAAGAGACCAAAATGGGGTACGAGAGGTTAATGGAGTTGGGAACTTTTGTGCCAGCCAGAGGCACCTGCACTGCATGCAGCAAGTGAGCCCTCTAGATTCCTGTGGCAGAAATCCAGGGCAGAGACCAGAGAGATCATCAGGCTTAGTCTAGGAACAGCCATGAGAGCCAGAGCTGGGAGGTGAACAGGGAGGGGCTTGAAATATGTGAGGTGGGGCTCAAGGCTCATATACACTGGAGTGCTCCATAAGAAAACGACAGAAAATCACAAGTAAAAATGAGAAACTAAAGCAGATAATTCAATGGAAAAATCATTTAGAAACATAAAGTTTTAAAAGTCAATAAATCCCACAAATATCACAAAATCCAGAAAAGATAATATTTTGTTACGTATCTTTTTAATTTGTTTTCATTTTTTTGAGATGAGATCTTGCTCTGTTGCCCAGGCTGCAGCACAGTGACACAATTGTAGCTCATTGCAGCCTTGACCTCCTAGGCTCAGTGGATCATCCCACCTTGGCCTCCCAAAGACTTAGGATTGCAGAGGTGAACAACTGAAACTGGTCAGAAACATCATAATATTTTTGTTAGTTAATTCCCTGCCATACCTCTGTCATGCTTTCTTAAATGATAGGATGCATAGTTTTGGAATGCCAGATCATTTGATGACAATTTCAGATTATCATTTTCTGTATGGAAAAGGAAATAATAATTAGTTTCTCTATCATGGTTAATCAAAAATTTATTTATTTTTATTGACATTTTAGATAATTTTTTAGTTTGCAAATTAATCCTGGAATGTCATTTAAATTTTTAAGATTGTCAGATTTGGGGACATTTCTATCAAGAATATTTCTTATATGAGCTATAAGATTTATCAGGAAAGTATGTATCACATAAGTGAAATGTAATTCAATATGTTAGGATGCTTGAAATATGTGACCTCACATACAGACACACGAATGGCTATAGTACTCCAGCAAACTTAATGCCTTCAAATGCAAGAATTCTGACAAATTCTATTTCAAACAATTACCATCAAAAGGAATTATAGTCCACGAATAATTTCATTTTACGTGTATAACCAGCTATAGTCATGATAAATGACAATTGCTTTGATTAGATATTGATAAAAACCATATCCTCTACTTAGAAAAATGTGTGTCAGATGATTAGAAAAATCTCCCACAGACTGGCTTCTGGCTCTGACATTTCAAACCTCATTTCTCTCACACTCACATATTTCTGATATTGCCTGCAAAGTGTATTCCTGTCTTTCCTCCCTGTCTTGCTCCTTCCTTTCCTCTCTGCTCTTTTGTGGAACTTGGTCTTTCTCTGTCTTCAGCATTCTTTCTATTCTGCACTATAGCACAGAGCCATCCCAGTTGCTCATAGTCACCATCTAGTGTCTGGTGATCCATACGTGAGTGGCACCAGCGAAATTGTAGACATTTCCAATGGCTTAATGAATAGTGTCCTTTGTCCCACAACACCATACATACAAAGTATCACCACCAAATCTGCTTTTCCTCTCTGCCTTCTCTGCTCGATAGTGATATTGCCATCTATCCATTCTCCCATGCTAGAAATGTGGAAGTTATATTACACCCTTCTTTTATTCCCTCCTTCTAAAAAATAATTAAGTCTTGTTGATCCTTCTTTCTAATAGTCTCAATTCTCCATCTGTTGTATCTTCGTAAGTGATTTTATGGATTATTGCATTGTTCTCATTGAGGGTGTGGTGGGGTGAAGAGATGAGAAAGCGTAAGTGCATTTTGAGAAGTGTTGTCTCTGAGAAACCAATACAAGTGGGCACAGATGTCCAAACAAAAGGAGAAAACCTAGTCACAAAACTGGGAACAGAGAGGCTGTGAGTTGATTTACATAGAACTGAAAGGTTCAAATGATGGATTGCAAGAAAATAAAGCAAAGGGTATGGAAAAAGACCAGCTTTCCTTTAAACAACTATGTTATAGCATTCACTATAATGAGAAAATGTCTCAAGATTTCCAAGATACTCTCAGCACAGTCATCTTTGAAAGGAAGATAAGAAAGCTTTGCATACCTACCTTGATGTGGTTGGAGAAGTGGAAGAGTATTTCTGGGATACACTGCTTACAACATGATAGGCAGTGCACCCCCGGAAATACACGTGGCTCACAATACAGTCTAGACTCCACTTTAGTTTTCGATGGAGTCCAGAGAAATGGGAGAAAAGCCTCCAACACTTGTACTTCTCTGTCCTTCGGGTCCTTCACCATCAAACAAGGTGAACAGACAAGGTGATCTTGAAAGTCTCACTGGGATCTTACCTCTCATTACCCCATGACTTTCTATGATTGAAATTCTCTTTAATTTGGCAGTGAATTGGCACAGCAAAAGAAATATTCCCTCTTCGTTTTACTTCAAAAATTGCTGGGTCCCTAAGAAAAAAAAATGTGTTATTCTACACACACAAAAATAAAGTAACTGAAGCCCTTATTTCTTTATTTAATTCCATTCAACAGGCATTTGCTGGTGCCCATCTTGTGCTGGGTTCTGTGCTGAATGGATGATTTTTTTCTATTTTATTTTGTTAAATTTTTCTGTCCATGTTATTTTTCATATTTTACTTACATTAAGTGATTATATGTACAATATCATTGCCAAAAGTACATATGAAGCCTTATATTTATTGTACTAAGTGCAATAAAAAATAATTTTACTAGTACTCTAAGCTCTCTAGAAATTTAAAATCTACAGAATATGTTTGTGCTTCTACAAAAGGTAATTTTCTAATATTAATAATGATGAAATTGTTTTAGCATATTTTGAAGCTGTCTTCTTTGTTGTTCCTTCCGTATTAAAGGAATACCTAGGGCTATACCACGATTTGAAGTGGCTAGTAATGCATACTTGATTTTTCATATATAAAACTCCCAGGTTCTAAAATATAAGAAATGTCTTTTCCTTTTAGAAGTTATAAGTTTGGGAGAGAGATCCAAGATGGCCGATTACTAGCAGCTCAGGATTGTAGCTCCCAGTGAAAGCACAGAGAACAAGTGGACGCCACACTTTCTGACGAATTTTTGTTGCTCATGGACTGGGAGATTCCCAGTGGAGGAGCCCCACGGGTTGCCAGCGCGACTCTTGTGGCCAGCACGGCAGTTTTGCCGGCGCCCTGGTGTGGCGGTTCTCGGAGCAGAGTAAACGGGACTGGGTCCCCTTTTGGTCGACGTTTGGAGCTCCAGGAAGGCAGAGTCGCCCATTCAGCTGATTGAAAAAGGGACTGAGGAGGGAAGCCAGACCGGAGATTCCCAGGCAGAAAAGCACCATGAATCTCAACGCCGCTGTTTTAGCCAGCACAGTGGGTTGCTCAGATTCCAGCACTGGGAATCAACAAATTGGACGTCCACTCAGAGACCCAATTTGAAAGTCGGCAATTACAGAGATGACAGGCAGATAAATCCCCAAAGATGGAAAGAAACCAGCATAAAAAGGCTGAAAATACCCAAAAGCAGAATGCCTCTCCTTCTACAGGGGATCACAGTTCCTCATCAACAAGGGAACAAGGCCTGATGGAGAATGAGTACGGTCCATTAACAGAATTAGGCTTCAGA